>JAJOOH010009988.1:0-58523 GCA_029582605.1 Solanum gracilifrons | reverse complement strand
TATTTCAATGTTTAGATTCTGGGATACATTAGGTTATATCAAGGCATTCTGGCGTAAGATTTTGTGGAGTACTAACCATTTCGATGTAAGATTTTGGGGCGTCTTAGATTCCCATAAGGCTTTCCAATGTAAGAATCCACAAGGGACTAGCTCTTCCGACGTAAGATCCAAAAGATGCTAGGTTCAAGGTGTGGGTTTTCAATTCATATTTCTGCCACGTAATATACTCTTTGAGTATACCTGGTGGACTTATGGGGGTTCGACCAGGTTATTGTTTGCATACTTTACCATTGTTGTGCCTTTTTGGGTAATTGGGGTCCAACTAGGTTTAGATAGCCTTTATTGTTTTCATAATTTTCTATAGTTGTTTTACTCCATTGCATGTCTAGTTATGACTTATTGTCGTCTTTTCACCTTGTTATACATGCTTTTTAGCCTGTTATTACAATCGCAAACTTTGTCAACCTATGATGCCTACTGAGTACCCGTTGTTTGGATTCTCATACTGCACTCTGCAGATGCATATCCGAGCTTTAGTTGCCCGTAGTGATTCTCATGTTACTGTTGCTAATATCTCAGAGATCGAGGGTGAGCTTATTGGCGATCAGAATCGACTCATTTCCATCTGTACATAGCTTTTGACTAGTCTTTTGTAGTTTGAGACAACTTGTGTATTTGTTGTATATGTCAAGTCTGTACTCTCTTTTTGTAGTATCTTTGTACAAGCACTCACCAAGTTTTGGGTTGGATCTTCTATTTTTTTCCTGGTTCAAGGGTCTGTATATTTATATTGTTTCCTTATTTTCATTGTTTCTTCTTGAAATGCAGTATTTTGCTTCTTTTTATCTCTTTCACTCCTTGGGCTTATTATTGTCAGTTCTGGGCTAAGGGCTAGGCTTACCTACTGGTAGGGTTTAGTAGGTGCCATCAAGACCTCCGTTTTTTAGGTCATGATAGGTAAGTCATTCTCCAAGTAATCCAAGCTTCCAAATCATATTCCTTCATTTGATCTTGAATTGATAATAGAAGTACTAACCCTTTGACATAGGGCTTGCAGGAAAATATTTTAAGAATCTCACGAAAGGATTTCTTGATCATTTTTCATCAAGTTAGGGTTGTTCATCAAGATTTGTAGAGAGTTTAAGGTGTATGAGGCTATCATAGAGTGGAACTAAGTTCTTCCTCACGTCCAACATCAACAATTTTAGCTAGTAAGATCTAAGCTAGAGTTTTTAATTACATATCTACGATCTTGAATTCATCTACTTCTAGTGTGCTTATTTTTTTATTCTACTATTGAAATAATTATACTCTATGTTGTTGATGGTTCATGATTGACTTAGGGCTCATGCAATTCTACCACATGACCGCCCTCTCTTAGTCTAAGTTATTTGAAAATCTTGCTACATTGATTCTAATGCATTATTTTCATAAATAAAGTATATCACCAATTTTAAAGAACCTTCAAGAACAAGTTCAAGAAAGTATATTTAGTTCAAGTGCATTGTTTTAGAAGAGTTTCAAGAAAGAATATTTATCCATCAAGATGCGTATTTTCATAAAGGAAGTATAGACAATCTCTTAAAGAAAGCATGTTCAGCTTTAAACAAATTAAGCATATCTCAGCTTTGAGAAAATCATAGCCAAATTTTCAGAAAAATATAGTCAAGCTCTAAAGTAAAGTTCAGTTCCGTTTAGTGCTAATGCAGTATCATTGAGTATAGACACAAAATATCATATTTTTAGTTTTTCTCCTAAAGTGGGACACTTTTCCTAAAGTGGATATATTTATAATCAATCCAGCACAATGCATGTTCTGGAGGTAGAATTGAGCACTAAGTTGGGTTAGGGTTTTGATCATCCAAACCCAAGAACTATGCCACCAGCATATGATCATGATTGTGCGGTTGGTTCGGGCGACTTCTTAGAAAACCCATGATAAGGGCTCAGAAATTAGATCCATTAGTTCAATTTTTCCTTTACCCTGTCAAGATATTGGATAATGCAGGCAAGACGTTGTATCATCATGAGTCTCACGCGATTGTTTTCAGTTAGAGAAACTTAACAAGAAACGTAAATTATATTATTTTCAGCATTTGCTACTATTGCATACGTATATAGTAGCAAGCTTGGTTGTTAAAGTACATATGTGTGCTTTATTATTGAGTTGACTACTTTGCAGTCAATATTAAGATTTACTTTTTCAGTTCAGCATACTTAGTTTAGCTAGTTGTTTCATTCATCTATTTTACATAGCATACATTACATGTATTGACACCTTTCGGTGTTGAATCATTTTATTATTATGCCGATTCAAGTACTCAATGGATGCATCATTAGGATCACTTTCATCCACCTTTCGTGAGACCTCCTTTCTTTTTGAGGGCTTCAATTTATCTACATTAATTATTTGTTGTTCGTATATATTATTGGTAGAGTATTCAAGTATCATGGGGTCTTAGCTCGGTAACCTATCTTCTATATTTTAGAGGATTCATAGAAGAGTCAGTTAAGTTATAACTTTCAGCATTATTTTAAATATATATTGGACAATTATGCACAATGATGCTCCTACTTCAAACCTCATAATTCATCGAATAGTGGACTACAGCCTTATATATTGGACAATTATGCACAATGATTAGCATAGCTTGTAGCTCTTTATAATTGGCTCATTCAATATAGAATGATACTCCATCTAGTTTATACTAAGTGAATTATTGGAGTTTGACATATCCCTTAAGGAAAATATTTAACGACATAAATCAAATGCTACTTTCCATTATTATCCTTTTGATTATTCTCAAATTATTCTATCGGAAGATGTAAAATAGTTAAGAACCTCATAAATATGAAAAAAAATCCCAACAATTTTCCTGAAGTTTGAATAAATCAGTTATTTTAAATTATGAAAATAATCCCAATAATTCACTAAATATAAACTAGAGGGAGTATATTGAAAAAGTGTCTCTTCATTTACTTGAGTTTAGATTTTTTGAATTTCAAGTGTATTTGTTCAAAATTTTAAGATAGTACAATAATGATCGGTGATGAAAAAGATTAAACGGTGTCAACTATTCAAATGTTATTTATTGTGAAACTCATGAATTGATAAAAAAAACAGATTTGTACAGTTTAGGTAGGCACTTTTATCTTGGCCTTCTTTCTTCCTTTCTTCCCAAAACGTATCCTCCACCCTTTCAATTTTCTTATTATTTGTTGTTTTGGTGTTAGTATACACACAACAATTTGTCATCTAAATAATTCATTATAAAGTGTTTAAAGGTCTAATAGTATTTATTTCAATATAAGTTTTACTCTTTTTAGTACATATTATTTCCAAACGTATCCTCCAGCCTTTCAATTTTCTTATATTTTATTTTTTTTGTTAGTATAGACACAACAATTTGTCATCTAAATAATTCATTATAAAGTGTTTAAAGGTCTAATAATATTTATTTCAATATAAGTTTTACTCTTTGTAGTACATATTATTTCCAAACGTATTCTCCACCCTTTCAATTTTCTTATATTTTTATTTTTTTTGATAGTATAGACACAACAATTTGTCATCTAAATAATTCAATATAAAGTATTTAAAGGTCTAATAATATTAATTGAAATATAAGGTTTACTCTTTTAGTACATAAACTATTATAAGAATAGTTTTAGATTGAAGGGCAGATCGTTTAATATTTGATGGGCAAATTGGTCTTTTGATTTTTAGTTTTGAGGGTCCCCACTTATAGAAGAAGTATGATATGATGATATTTGATATTTAGTACAATATTAAACGATTACTATTTAATTTTTAATTAATTGAATGTTTAATACTTTTATTTAATAGGAAGGTAAAACGATAATCCAACTTTGAACTTTTGATCATATAATATAATATGATATGATGAACTGGTGGTCAAGCTCACATTTGCCCACTATTTGATATGATGAACTGGTGGTCAAGCTCACATTTGCCCATTATTTATTTCCCTAGCTAATTCTCAGAATTGGCTTTTATATAAGTTGGATTTCAAAATTGTATATTTTTTTCATGCTAATTTTCATGACAAGGTGTATAGAACAATCACCCAGTTTTGTTTTTGGGGCAGTATGAAAAAGTATATCATTTGAAAAGATTTTTATTTAACTTGACGTAGAGTTTGAAAAGTTCAGTGAGGTAATTCGAATATGAATTGAAAAAGAGCACGTGTGATTTCTCAGTCTTCTGTAGGTAATTAACAAGTGACAATATTTCTTTTGTTTATATTTTATGACATTTTCATTACAAAAGGTGACTTTGTAGGGATTTCTTCTCTTAAGTCCTCATATTAGGTTTCAAACAAAAAAATTGGACTAACTAAAATACTTATTAGGGGTTAAAGTAGCTAGAATTAAGAAGGAAATTATCTTGACATATTGATAGAAATTGAAAAGTTGATTGTCAAACCTGTTGGGAGACTAAAATATATCACCGTGACTCATCAAGACATTAATTATACTAAACATTGTTAGTTTGTTTGTGTTCTCACGTATAATCAAACATTGGGCACCCATGGAAAAAATCCTATATAACTTAAAAGAAGTCCACATACTACTCCCTCCGTCCCATTTTATGTCACCTTTCGGATTTCAAGAGTCAAACAAGTCTATCTTTGACCGTAAATTTTTCATAGATCTTTTAAACATTTTGAATTATCAATTATTGTGACTCATAGTACTTTTTACGTAGTTTACAAATATATAAATTTCATTCCAAAAAAATTGAAGATTTCATGCGCAAATTACCAATCAAACTTAAACTGTTTGACTCTCAAAACATAAAAGGTGTCATATAAATTGGGACAGAGGGAATATGACATTACAAAGAAATAAGAAACAAAATATTATACCTCCAATAAGTATAAAATACGAACACAAAGCTATGACATAGTCTACATGTAAAGATTATGTTGATACATAATCTGTCAACTGGAATCAGGTGGAAGCATCCTATAGAAGCAAAACTCTATTGTGATAACCAATATGTTCTTTGTAATTTGTATCACCTCGAACTAAATGCATCGTGAAAGAACTAAACATATTGGGTAGACTCTAATTTTATTTGTGAAAAATAAATGTTCAACAATTGAGTTTGTCTATCCACGCTCAACGATGTAATTAGACGGTCAACTGGGGTAGGTAGTTAGAGGTCGAGAGATCATGATCATAATATCAACCCTGTAAATCAGTAATTTGATAACCCTAGGAAACCCATGAAAGAGATGTGATACATGGATTCTTAGTATGTTGCAAACCTGGAATTGCCCCAATCATTGTAAGTTAATTTTATTATTTAATTCTTGCATTGTTAGTTTACAAATAAAACACAAACTCTTTTGTCACACTTGAATTAATAATTAGAGATAAGTGTAATTCATTAAACTAGTTAATCGGCAAGTCCTTTGGATTCGATAATCCAACTCTTTTAGAGCCATTATGTTACTTGCGTGCCACAAACAGTTGTGTGTGGATTTGGAAGTAACAACAACCAATAAGCTCATACCCTTGTATTTGTAATCTTGCGCCATTCTTCTTAGCAAGTAAGTATAAATAGTGCACATTGTTTGTCAAGAATTACATAACAATTTACAGCTTACATCCTGTTGGAATAGGTAATTGAGAAAGCATTATTTAGGAGATAATCTAAACAAATGCTAAACCTAGTTATGTCTCATCTCATCAAGTTTAATTTGTTTGAAAAGTATAGTATATCATAACACAATTCAAAACGTCATCTCCATGATAACGTGTGAGTCTAATATATTTTCAGTAGATAATCTAAAATCTCAAGCCCTATGAACACTTCCCTTAGGTATGGTGATAATCAGCAAAGAATTGAACAAGTGTTTATAAATTAAATTACAGTAGTTCAGTTTCAAGTATTTGCTTCCAAAATTGCCTGCACAAACACAAGGACCATCAGATGAATAATAAGTTGAACTTATTAGTAAAGAAAATTACAATGTACCTTGTTTAATGATTGTTTCTATCCAAGATACTTCAGTAAGACACCATCATTCCCCAGGACAAACCCCTGGTTATCATTGATAAACCTGCATCACAAAGATTGACTCAGAGTAAATCAGACCTTTCTCCTCAAATTTCATTGTGCCGTCAACTTTGTTTTCATGTGAAATCAAATTATAGGAAACCAAGGCTGATGATATTATAATACAAAGTGGGAAAGTATGGAGTTATCTTTAGTAGTTTACTCACAGTTTCCTCATTATAGACAGCAAACGAAGCATACCAGCAAGCTTAAAGAATGAAGGTTGGCATATATGGTTTAGAGATGAATGGAAAATTACGAGGACCTAGAAGAAAGGAGGAGGAAGGGGCAGAATTCAAGATGCTAGAAGAGAGTAGACAGTTCAAACTTGAGACTTTAAGTTGAATGTGAAAAAAGTTACAAATTAAGTAGATAAAATCTTGAAGCTGCGCATTGGAGCTTACTTCACTGAATAAAGATTTGCAGCAATATTATCAGCCGCTTTGTCACGAATCCATGTCTTTCCACCATTGGTGGTCTTCAACAAAATCCCACTGCCACCAGCAGCCCAGGCCTCATCCTGAATAGCAAACATATTTGCATTGTCCAATACATTAACAACAGAAAAATTATCAAATATAAAATGTAGGAACTAATTTTAAAACATCAAGTTTTATTATTTACAAAAAGACCCTATTTTCCCCACTCCTCCCCCTACCCACCCCTTCTACCGCCACGGCCATCACCACCACCGTCTCCTCTGCTACTACAGCCACCTCCTCCTCTACCACCAAAGTTTGGGAAGAAAGGAAAAGAGAAGTTTTTAATAATATGCACCCCAAAGTTTTTAATTAATTTAATCAGGTAATGGTATTTGACCAAGTCAATGTCACCAATTTTAATTTCAAAACTTGAAAGACCCCTTCTATTCATTTTTCTCACGTTAGATAGTGCTTAAAGTTAAAACTTTATTTTTGCATATTTTCGATACCCATACATATTTTACACATCAAGACTAACTTAGATTTTGGAACAAAAGTATGCTGACTGAGATACAGTGATATACAGTCATTCCGTGGATAACAACATTTCTTAAAAAGATAGTTCAGCTCAAGTAAGTGAGCAAATCATACTGACTAACAGCATCGTGCTCCACAACCCTTCCCCAAACGAACAGGAGAAAATAATAAAATTGGTGATTCAAGATATTTCACGGAAATGGTGCTTTTGGGGGATTTAAATGTGAGCATCATTAAGCAATACATCAGTTTTCACCCAAACTCACTCATGTAGTACACAATGTTTTATTTAAGGCAACTATGCACATAC
Source organism: Solanum gracilifrons (assembly GCA_029582605.1). Classification (NCBI taxonomy): domain Eukaryota; kingdom Viridiplantae; phylum Streptophyta; class Magnoliopsida; order Solanales; family Solanaceae; genus Solanum; species Solanum gracilifrons. The sequence goes on along the minus strand of JAJOOH010009988.1, from coordinate 51,166 downwards.
CTGTGAGCGGTAGCCAACATCAAGAATGCCAAAACCACGGCTTTGTACTGAAACTTCTTCAAAGTCCTCTGTTAACTGCAGATCAAGGACAACATTGAGCTTCATTATAAAAAAACAAGAAGAAATCAGAATAGCTACGGATAGCAAAAGCTCATACTCTAGAACCAAGTCAAAGGACCAAAACCTGGTCCACTCCATTCTCTGCCATTATAAGACTTTGAGCCCTAGTATTCATTCAACCCATTAGGCTACTTAATTGCTTATCAAGCCAGCATTTTAAATATAGCCTCAAGAAAGTCTATCCAGTCAACCTCAGGTCATGTGCCCAGGGTCATTGATATATGATATACTCTCATTAATAAATAGAAGAAACGTAGTACCTTAAGTGAAGGTAGTTAGTTGTATGTATCTTAAACCCGCTGTAGTCTGCTAACGCATACCAGCTTCGTGTCATTGGGTTTTAAAATTTTACAAGTTTACTAAAACCATCTCCATCTTGAGTATGAATAACACTTAAAATCTTTACAAGGTACATATTAAACTGTGGTAAGAACAGTTGAAAGAATCAAAAATCCTAGTACCATATATATGTAGATGAGCCAAAATGTCTCCCGTCATGAGATGGTTATCGATAGCTAAATTCGCTTAACTAAGATACTTGACCAGCCTCGTCAAAATGCAGTTAATCTGTGATTTTTGATAAGGATGTTATGAACTCCGGAGTCCTGCTCCAAGCAATTAGCTCAATGGAGATAACATGACAAGTTTTCTATATGTGGAAAAGGAATAGCTTGCCCTACTATCTGTACAGGTCCTCTAAATAGAGGTTACACATTACATTCATGTTGACTTGGCAATACCTTCCAAGTAATTTACTAAAAAAGAACAAGAAAAATTTACAATCAAGGATCATTCATAGTAGTGACAGATAATGGGTTTCTTTCATTATTTTAAATAAGAATTGAAATTGGAACATTTAGGTAATGCACAATATTTATTACCAAAGTAAACTTATGAGAAATCAGAAGATCCTAAATATAGTTGCTTTACAGAGATTCAACATTGCATCTTTAGATAAGATTCTACCTAAGGAAGTTGATTTCTTCAACTGAGATGTTAATGCAATTGAGCAGGCAAACAAATGTGTAAAGGATAGTAGGATATATTATATTTCATCTTATCCCAAGAAGAAAAATTTATTTCATGCTAGTTTGATTTACATTATTACATACTACTTCTTTCTTTTCTTTTCTTCTAGTTAATGCTACTATGTTCTTGTATTGCCAGACAGTCTGTAGCAGTTGAAAGTATGATCATAATTTACTAACCCCTGTGCCCTTGCTAAGGTATAGCCCTCCACCACGCACAAGTAGCCAAAGACCACCATCAGCCCTCCAGCCCATGCTTTGGATTCTTCTAGCCACGGCTCTGTTATGTGGTTGCCAGTATGCCTGTAATGTATTATGCATAAAACTACATGTATAAATATACAATTATAAGTTTTGAAGTAAAAAGGGAAGAAATTTAAGCGTAACAGTTTATGCTACATAAGGCAATGAACTTCTTAATTAACACGAACATGAAAAAAGTACGTGTTAAAGAAATAATACCTGCCCTGGCTCCCAGGTCAGATAGAAGTTGCCACGGCTTGAAACTGCTACATAACGTCCATCAGGAGAGCGATTAACAGTACTGAAAGTTCCTGTATAGTAACTGGCACCACTAATGCCACTAGAAACTGTTCTGCAATTTCATTAAGGATGGCTGTCATTCTCCATATAAAGAAGAAACAAAAATAAGCTTGGCAAGTAATGAATCATGAACCCCCAGAAGATCTTAACAACTTTTAGCCATCACCTATGACCTAAGACAGCATCAAAATTGATAAGGTACTTAAGCCAAAAGCATAAATCTTTGTCGCAAAAGGTAGGGTTTAACTCGTCAAAAACAATTTAGCTAGCATCATCTTGTTTAGCAAACTGTCGGTAGTTAAAAGCACAACCAGTAGACTATCGGTAGTTAGCAATTCTCCTGATAAGTAGAAACCAGAACTTGAGAGTAGAGCATATTCAGTGATTCAAGAGAGACCCGGATAATAGGTTTAACCAAGTACATAGTACCCTAAAGAAGAGTGGAAAACCCGCCTTTCAGTTACTAAGTTTTTGCATTTTCTTTTCCTTTTCATTAATGAAACTCAAACCAAAATATATCTGTTCATTGAGTTTCTCTCATTTCATTTTAGAAGTAGCACACCAACCTCAAATCAAGATTTGCCACTTCTGAAGTACACCTTCTCAGAGATTACCTATTAAGGGTAGCGGAGACAGTTTCTTGAATAGCAGCTTTCCAGTTGTATCCCTTGTTTGATGTAATATATATTGCACCTTCATCAGTTACCATTTCTGCACTTTGTTCTCCAGTTGCCTTGATATAAACCTGTATATCAAAATGATTTTCTTTCCTTATGATTAGTAGCAAGAACAAATAGAAGAAAGGTAGTCAGATTGTGTGCCTTGGTATGTAGGTAGAGTTAATTGCCATTATTGAAACAAAGGTATAGAGGAACAAGAAACAATTACCAAAAAACAAAAGGGGTCAGAGGAACAAGACTGCCGCACAATTAACATAACATGAAGACCAATACACATTAATTTATCGGCAATCAACATAACATGAAGACCAACACACATTGATATATTCTCTTCTTTTAGCTCAATGTCAAATTAACATTAGTAGAAAGTGGAGATTTCACTGCAATCACTATTGATCATAGTGGCTATCTTTCTTAACGCCTAATGTCTCAGATCCTAAAAGGCAAGCTTTTATATTTTATTGGGAGTTGCAGCTAGCAATGCCGTTCTTAGACTTGTATTTCCCCATTATTTCATCTATTGTTGGAACACGGCATTGATTGTCTGACCGCTTAATATCCCCATAAACAGCCATCTCAATCTTGTCAAGGTCATTGTCGCTGAAGTTGATGTCACAAGAATATCCTTTCAAATGTCTTGTGTCAACTGCAACCTTGTCTGCTTTAGATCTATTAACCCTTGTTTGAAGAATTTGACAATTATCTAACACTGAATCACCACCTTTAGAGAAGGGAACAATGTGATCATACTCAAAGCAGAGGCAACCTTGGCAGCTGTGGAATCGCTTGCCAATAATGTTGCCAGCTGCATCTTTTCTCCACCTCTCGGGATCTCGACCTGGAACCTTTTCTGCTTTGGACCAGCATTTCTTTCTAGCCTCCAAGTCAAAACTTCTAGGCCTTCCATCACTGTTTCCACTTGTAAAACCACTGTTATTCACACTGAGCTGATGCAAAATTGAAGGTTATCTCTTTCTTGCTTCTTCACTTTCATTCTCCCAGCCCAAGGGAAGGAAGTTGAGAGGAAGAAATGATAGTTCTCTACTTTAATGGAAAACAAGCAAGTTTAAAATGAATCCATTTTTTTGATGTATTAATTCAATTTTACAACCTTGTTATGTATTCCAATAAATTCTTAACTAAAACAACAGATTATGAGATCAGTGTGGAGGATATTTACATAAGCAATTAAGAATGTCTTCAGTGGCATGTTACAATTTTGAAGGTAAAAGTGAGAAAGGAACTGTTCTAGTTTTTTGAAATTTCTACAGAATCATTTACAAGACAAACTATAGATATTGAAAAGTTACATCAACACCTGCCCTTTCTAAATCCAGCATGTTTTGGCATACAGTGACCTTGGAACAAAGCATCATACCTCAGTTTTGGTATTGTCTTTCAAGGAAATTGTTCAAAATATGCTTGAGATCTTACCAAACAGTATTTTCAAGCAACAGTTAGTTGTTATGAAGCAAAGTGATAGTATTTTGTTACAGTTGAAGTGCTAGCAAGGAGTTCTTAAGAAACGTGCAAAGGAAGGGGTGGGGGAGGAGGGAGGGAAAAAATTTCATCTAAAATTAAAGGATACATAGTGAAGATGAATGCATATCGTCACTACATATTGACAATATGCCTCTAATTTTAATTCATCCCGACTCTACTGACTTAGTCAAGAAGAGGCAGTAGCACGATCTATATAGTGAAGATGAATGCATATCATATACATTAAACTTGCTAAGCAATGAAGCAGTCAGATGCCAAAGAGGCAGCAGCACGATCTGATTAAAATAAAACACCCATTGAGCACGTCTCACATATCTTTTCACACTAGCAGGATCACTATAACTGAAGCCATTGAGTTCACCACCGTAGAACTCAACAGTTACATCTACTTATTCATCACTATACTTAGATTCTTCCCTTTCAAAAGAAACATCGTCTCTAAGGATTCTATCGCCACCTACCAAAACGACTGGAAATGTTTCAAAAGAAAAAAAAGTAGATATACAACGTGCAAAAAGTTCATGCCCTTCTTTATTCATGCCCAGAAATCTTTGACTTTTTGTAACCTGATTGCATTATTAGATCAAGTTTACATCCTGCAATGTAGTTATTTCTTGACTGAGCATATGCGAGTTACTACATGAAAGATAACGGTGAATGTCAACAACTCCAAATGGCTTGTAATGGTCATATATGCTACCACAAATAATCCTTACTCCCCATGCTTTACATAGAAGAGTATGGATGAAAAATACGGTCATTGGACAATATTTATACGAAAAATTTGTGCAAAACAAAAATAGATAGCCATACTTTGTGTAAAGATTTCTCGAGTGTTCCCAAAAAGTTCTTTTAGAAATTGTGCCTCAAGAAAGATTTCAACCAATGTTTGTAAGAAAGAATTTTTTGAGAAAAACCTTAACCAACCATATTTAATAGAAAAACTATTCACAAACATCAAAATATTATTACGAAGCACTAAAGCATATGTGCACAGTGACTCATTCCAAGCAAAGTTTTCTACTAAGGTTTTAAACATCTGAGTTATCAATTTACCCAGAAAGTATAATGGGCTGTAACACACATGCTCAAATTTTGAATAAGTACCGAGAAGAATTGAAAAATATTATGCTTACCATGTCACCAGGAAGTTGAGAACTCAAAGGTATCCGCTCCCAGTTTTCACCAGCATCGGAAGTATGCAACAAGATTGCTGGTTTTCCAATAATCCACCCTTCCTTGCCTTTAAAACTGATAGAATTAAACCTATAATTGAAATCTTCCTCTTCGGCAGAGGCTATGGATCTTGGTACCCAAGTGGTTCCTCCATCCTTTGTTTCCAAAATAGTTTGCCTAGTCCCCAGAACAAAACCTGCCAGCCATTGTTCCACCAATAAGCACAAAACTTAAACTCAATGTGTAAAACACACGGCTGTGCAGTAAACAAATATCTTCAAAGGACGATTTCCCGTCATTATTCAACTAAATTAAGAAAATATCCTTAAATATAAAAGCACAAAACAGCGAGGCTGTGCTTGATGATATCTTATCACTTTTAACCAAATTAAGTACAAACCTCGAACTCAATGCACAGCACCATCAACCTATCAATAATGATTACTATATTAGATGATTTGAGTTTCAAAAAATATATCTATTAGTTGATTTGTCATTATTGTTTGTCTGGATTAGTACAATTCTTAAACATTGCGCGCATTAGATCCCAAGGCTGTTGGATATTCTTCTATCTTCAAAGCGATGATTTAAACTTCAGCATTTCTTCTATCCTAAGAAGAACTACTTAAACTCCCCCAATCAGTTAGCTAAATTGAGAACAATTCTTTAACAATTTCCGCAGCATTCTAGAGCTTTGAGCATACTTAGGTCACAATTAATCCAACTTTTAAAGAAGATCTTTTATCCAGTTGTTGTTCTAAAATACAATGAAGTAGCACATATTTATCTTGAAAGATGAATATTTCAGCCCATCATTCAAATTTGAGTAGCACTGTTAAAGCTGAATTCTCCAAATTACAAACAAAGACTGTGAACAGACTATAGACAGTTAAAACATACAATTTTTCCCAAAAGACCTCAGATTATTAAGAGTATTTCAACACGTTATATGAAGTTTCTTTGTTATCAACTTTTCCCACATCCAAATTTTATATCCAATTATTTGCATTTTGAGGTTTCGTCCATACAGCAAGTATATTTCGTCGATATATAGCAAAGAAAATCTAATTAGTTTCCCACCCACATACATAACATACCGTGATTGGGGTCGTCTGGAACGAAAGCAATGTCTAGAAGGACGACACCAGGGTTAATAGGAAGAAAAACTCTTTCCCATTCAGAGAGAGGAGTCTCTTCAGCTTTGGCAGCAGGGATAGGAGAGAGGCTAACTCCTAGTAATGGAGGGAGGGCAATGGCAGCAGCAGTCTCAGCAATCAACTGTCTGCGGTTAATATTAGCTGCTCTGCATAAAGTCAACCGAGGTGGAAAGTTGTGGGGAAGAAGAGGGCGGGGAGTGGTAGTTAGAGGCTTGAGAGGAGTGAAAATGGAGTGAGCCATTCTATTTGTTGGTGCAACACTTTCCATACTCGCTCGCTCTTTTGATCTTATCACAATGGGAAATTGCCTTTCGCGGGATGTTTCAAGCGTAAGTTAGATTGGGAATACGAGTGGTCATAAATTTGTTATCTAAGGACCCACATTTCTCCTCAACAACGTTATCCTATATTTACTATTTACAATCATAAACAACTGGGGATGTAGCTCAGATGGTAGAGCGCATGCGAGAGGTACGGGGATCGCTACCCTGCATCTCCATTCTCATTTTTTCTGTCATTTGTACTATTTTTTGTTTTATGTAGAATTTTAATACATTTTAAAAAAAATTATAATTTTTATACCTCAATTTCTAGAAACAAACAAAATCATCCAGCTTTTAAAATAAATAAATTTGAGCATAAGGCTCATTTTATGAAACATATTTTAAAAGAGTAATATTTCAATATAAATGTCATATATTATATCTCATATACAAGCTACTACATATTAGTATAAATATTTTTTTCACTTTATTTTGAATTTTTGATATTAGAGTTGTGTTTGATTATAATTTTTGCAAATAATATTTGGTTGTTTGAATGTGATAATTTTCTTTAAAATACATGAAATATGATTTAAACATGAAATATAATTTAAATTATGTCATTTTTATAAATATAAATAATTTAGGGTACAATTTGAAAATGAAAGATACAGTGAAAAAATAACTTTTTTTTTAAAAACGAAATTTTGGATAAGGAGAAATTACACTTATTTTCAAAATTAAAAATATTCAATAAACATAAAAATTCTCATGATCAGTCGAGTTCTTAAACACACTAATTATTATAAATGTATTGTACACTAATAATTGCATGTGGAAAATTCTAAATTTTATCACGTCACGATAGACAATTCAATATGTTATCACTTCATGTAGACATTTACACTGTATAATTAAAAAAAAATGTAACTCATTTAGATGTTTAATCAATAATTTATGTGAAGAAATAAACTTAATATAAATATATATATTCTGGAAAAAATTGTTATTATAAATAATAAAATTAAAAGAATTATAATTATAAATAACTTTTACATTATCATATTATCTAACATATTTAATTTTCATGATTTTAAACTTCATACTATAAGGAGGCTTACTTTGCTGCCTAGGGGGAAAGTGATCAAATTTGGGTATGAGACCAAATGGGTGAAATTTAGGTATGAAAAGTTGTCTTATGTCTGCTAATATTCGGGGTGTTTGGGCATAATGAAAAATAGTTCGATAATGTAGTCCTATACACTCCTTTTCTTTCGCAGTGAAAAACTTTCTTTGCTTTTGATTGGAGAATTAGGCCTAGTGGAACCTCGTTAAATCTTTGTGTTATATTTTCTCTTTATTTTCTTTATTTATGATTGTGTGCTAGTTAATCCACAATATTTCCACAACATAGTCGTTGGAGTTTCTTCTGAGCTGCGATCATAATAATTGTATTATACTGCTTATTTTTGAGATTTATTGTGTGCATGCGTATATCTCACTAATATACAAAGAAATGCGAGCTAATTCTCCATAAAACTACATCTTAGAATTATCAAAAATTGAAAGACATTCCCAATTTAGTATATCCTAAGCAAGATCTAGCAAGGTAGGTGATCTTAACAATGAGGTAACGTGATCGGAGAGTGCTTTCAGGGCAACATCAACAACATCCTTAAATCCATATGAAGTAGAATTAGGGTGTGCATAGGTGAACGTTGGGATCAATTCTATGACAGTCCTCCTCTTTCTTTCTACCTCATCCATTGGAATTTTGAGAAGCTCCTCCTCAATTCTTATGCTATGATTTCGTTCTAAATCAATGTAAACGGAATATGTTGTAGGATCAGAAGGTAAAAACCATTTGTATTGTGAATACGCGGTGTGATTTGAGAAGAAAACTGGGATACATCCAGCTAGCATGGAATCAAAGGTAGAACGTCGAGTATATGAATCACCTAAGACTTGCAAGCAAAAATTAGATCTCATCATCACTTTAACAACTTCTCTCGGGTTGTGACATTTACTTGGTCCATGTCCACATTTCAAAATCAAACACTTACTTGACTCCTCACACTGTTTTATGACTTTGTCTCTCGTCACAACTTTTTTCTTTCCTGTCCGCGGAGCCCCAACAAATGAAAATAAATGAATCCTATCTATATAACTCATATTATTCTGCCATTCAACCATCTCAGACGAGGTTGATGGATGGAAATACGAGGGGTAAGGAATTCCATATTGATTATGTCCTTCCCAAGGATGTCTTTCAACAAGAAGTACTGACATATTCTTCACAGGGGACATGTTCAACAACTTGTTGGCACCGAAATCGGGAACTTCATCACTCCTCATGAAATCCCAAGCAGTTCTTCCAAAAGCCATGAAATGGTCTTTACCACTATTCCTCTTCCACCACTTTTGCTCTTGTATATACTCTACCAATTCGACAGCCAATGCATCACGGGTGGTATAATTTGGCTCGCGAAACTTGCTCGAGGCATGGAGGCCCCCATAAAAAGGAACATAAAATAGAGTTGATTTATGTGCATCCTCTGTAAGACAAGGATGGTTCCGAATTCGAGCATGAATGATCAATTCAGCGATGAGTTGATGAGTGGTAAACCAACTAGAACCCATTTGAGGGAGTGGACTTCCGAGACCATTATTTGTAACATGAGGGCACATATCTGTATAGATATTCAAACTAGTACAATCTCTCAAGAGATCAAAATTGTACTTGGATGGAAGATTGTATATGTAGACAGAGAAATTGTCTTTACATTCTGCTGGAGGAGTTGAGAGGAATACTCGGATTGGATTTGATACTCTTTTGGGCGAAAATACTAAGAGGAAAAGAAACCAAATCATGAAGGAAGTTGTGAAAAGTACGATGACTTTCAAATGGAGTTGAATATCTTTTAGAGATGTGACAACTAGTTTCTTTCCTAATGCGTATTCTTCATCTTTCTCCTTTCTAATAGATTTCAGATGATTTTTTCTCCACATGATGAAGAAACGGATAGAGGGAACGACTAAGAAATAATATGGTAGAAAGACAAGTGTTCATGAGGAAAAATGATATATATAGAGTATTTAATTGAAAGGAATGATATACTTTGGAATTGTTAATTTTAATACAATGAATTCATTGAATGTATCCATAAAATACTCGTTTTAAATGACTTTAATAAGATAAGATTGGCAATGATGGTAACATACTTGTTCATGGTAAGTGTCATATGCATTCACCTGATATATCTATGATTCAATGTTTGGTCACAGATTGAACGAATGAAATGGCTCATTAATTAGGTTCATTGGAGTGATATTATTTCCATAGCACACTTGTAGAATATTGTTCTATTATGAAATGTAATGTATAATGTAAAAACATTATTATTAAGTTTTTTTTGGTTTCCCACCCGGTGTCCGGAGCCCACATTGAAGCTCCGATTAAATTCGGATCGCGCACTAACGGCCCATTCGAGGGTAGCGCTCACAACAGGATTTTCTCCATACCCAGGGCTCGAACCCGAGACCCCTAGTTAAGGGTGAAACACTCCCACCAGTGCAACACAACCCATGTTGCTTTATTAAGTTATATCTATCTATCGTTTAGTATTCGGTTAGAATATTTGGCATTATGTTAAGAACGAGCGTAATGGGTAATTAATTAGGTTCATTAGAGTGCTAATATTGCCTTATTCAATAATCTAATCTAATCTAATCTAATCTATATATACATTATTAAATTATATCTATGGTTCAATATTCGGTCAGGGATTTTGGCATTATGTTAAGAACAAACGTAATGGGTCATTAATTAGGTTCATTAGAGTGGCTATTATCTTCTTTAGTATACTTGTAGGATATTATTCTATCTTGAAATCTATGGATAATTTTACGAACCTCCCTCTAGTTTTAACATCATTACCTTAATCATTCTTGTGGTTATATATATATATATATGTATATTGTTAGTTTTCCTTCTTAAATATTAGTTTCTTCCAATTATTTAATGTATTAAAAGATGTCATTAAATGATCTTTAATAGAGAACAACAGAGCATGTCAAAGCGACTCATTCATCTTCAACCTCTGCTCGCCATAGAGGTTCACTTCTGTAGGGCTTCTTATCAAACAGATGAATATGCTTAATAGTTTAACTTATCGAATATCATCTTTTAAATATATTAATCCTCTAGCCAATCAATAAGATATTTTGGGTTCGGTCTCAAATTGGTAATTATTGGATGGTTATTGGGCGGTGTATTAACTGAATTATTTCATGCTCCATTCTTTCAGTTTCACTCACCAATATATTGGTCTCCAATCAAATAAATTATTTTTTCTATCTCTACTTAAGGTGATAATTCTATAGTTGTAAATTGCAATGAGAAATACATGAAAGCGTAAGTTTTGAGTATGAATGAACATTAACATTTATTTAACAAATATTCACTTGTACAACAACTTAATATCACATTACAAAAATACACTTCAAATTAACATTTTTTTATACAAGAAGTGAAGACTCTCGAAGCTCATCCTATTCATCATAAATGAACTGCTTGCTCCGAAATGACCTAGATCAATAGGGAAATCTCAATTCATTCGGCCTTTCGATACAATCAAATAGAATGTCCCAAGGGCGCCATATATGATCCAGACTAGCTAGCTAGTAGACTAGTAAGAAGTTCAACTTAAGAAATGCGTATCAAGTTGTAATGACCCTCAAGGTCATTAATGTGCTTTTGCATACTTTTATTATTTTTCCCCTTTCCGTATCTTTTTTTGTAGTTTTTGTGTGGTGTTGGGTTGGGTAGCATGCTTCTCGAGGTGGTCGGGTGAGTTTTAAGTTGATTTTACCCTTTTGGAAGATTTTAAAGTGAAAGTGTCGACTTTAATCAACATCCAGAGAATCTGAGGTCGGATGAGGTAACTATCAGTTCCGTCAACTCCAAAAGAGTAATTTTGATCTAGTGGGATAGTTGGTTTGGGTTTCTAGGTTGTTATTTTGAGTGTGTACTGTTAGGCGTTTTAGCTTTGAAATTTTGGTCAAAGTTTGAGTTTGGTCAACATTCTTGATAAACTCATGATTAGCTCTGAAATATTGAGTTTGGTCTAAAACAACCTTTGGTTTGGTTCCCGAGGCTTTCGTGATGAGTTTGTGGCTTTTGGCGTTTTATATGGTATTTCTTAGTAAGTATTGACTTTGGTCAATTTTTTTACGAGATGATTTTCATTGGTTGTTTCGTCAATCTGTTGAGTCTGGAATGTCATTTCTGACAGGATAGCATAGTTTGTTTGCGTCAACGGGTTTCTGAACAAATTTTGAACCCTCATCGGGGGATTTTTCACTCTTAATAAACTGTTGATGCAATGCTACCTCTTCGCATTCGTGGGCCCTTGGCCGCGTTCATGGAGAGAAATCTTTGTGGCCTCCGCATTTGCGTGGGTCTCACTTCGATCGTAGAGGGTTGCGTTCCAGACCTTCGTGTTTGCAGACATCTTGCCACGTTCGTGAAGGGTTAGTTTCCCAAGACTTCACTCCCACTGGCCTCTTGCCGTATTTGTGAAGGATCATCTTTGTTGGACACCGCATTTGTGGGAGGTAACCACATTCGTGAAGGCCAATTAATTGGCAGTTGTAAGTTTTTAGCATGTAATTCTTCATATCAAGAGATAGTGTTTTGGCGATTTTGAGACCAAATCTTGGTTGAATTTTGTGATTTTTGTTGGGTTGCATTAGGGAATTGTGTGGCACATACTGGGATCGTCGAATTTTCTGCTAACCTTTGTAATTCCCGTAATTTCCTCTTTAATTCGCCATTTTTTCCTTTGTGAGCTAAATATTGGTGGGGCTATATTTTAGCTTATCTTTGCGCGGATTGTGCACATTTTAGGGGCACAACTTCCTTGAGCAGTTTGGGACCTTTTGACAGAGTTGATTTTATGACTCCTTGTGTGGGTCCCATGGTTGCATTTTTGGGTTTGGGTTCCAATTTTGAATTCTTATATTAATATGGGTATTGTTGTGCTTGTTTTTGTGTTTCCGTCACATTTTTGATAGCTTGGCAGTGTTTCCAGGCTCTTCAGAAGGAAAAAGCACCCAAGTAATCGTTTGTGTGATGTTTTGTCCTTGAGGTAGGTTATAGTTTCCATTTTCGTAGACTTGGCTCAATTAGGTTGATTATATTTTGAGTAGTATCGCATGATAGGTTGGAATTTAGGATTAGTTTAGGCTTACTTGATCCTTAGTCTTCTTATGGTCATTGTTGGGTTACTTAATGTAGTTCTAGACGGAAAAGCGTTAGTCTAGGTCGATCCTTGTTGTTTGTATCATTTAGTATCCTTAGAATTGACTCCTAGGTGGCGTGAAATTTAGATTGTCACGTGGTTGCTTGGGTTTGGATTGTTTGATGGCTTCTTTGGTACTTTTGAGATTATGAATTGCATTGATATTGATTGTTAGGCTTGAGGCCGTGAGCTTGGATTAACTGGAGCTTCAACTTAGTATGTTCGTATTATGACAGGAATTACCTGAATGTGTAATAGGTGTGTCGTGATTCTGATGTTGGTGTTTGAGAATTATGATAATTTGAGGATGGAAGTTACATTTGATTACTTATCTTTAAAGAGCCTTGGAATTGGAAAAAAGGGAGTTCATTCAGGTACTTTGGTAGTGTCACGACCCGAATTTGGGCCATGATGGCGTCCACTACAAACCACCGAGTGGACAAGCCTAAATCCAAATAACAAGATGTGGAAGACATAATTTATATAAAACATAAATAACTAAAAGCGGAAGACAAGGATAATGTATATAGAAAAAAGGGTCATATATATATATATATATATAACTATAGTACGATACAAAATGTACAAGATAGGCCAAAAAGTGATGAAAATACAAACTAACACAAGATACCAATCCCGGACTTGGTGCCACCTATACAGGAGCTACGACAAACAGAAAGCCATAAATATATACAGAGAACTGACTAGTACAAAATATAAATGAGAGTCAGTACAAAAGAAAGTTCAAAATTAGGCTCTGAGCGTCGGGAGCTCACCACAAATCTGAGTCTACAACCGCCATGGGAGATCCAAACACTCATTGAGGGTGGCTCGAACTGGGAGTTGCATTAGAAAAAGATGCAGAAGTGTAGTATGAGTACCAAAACACAGGGTACATAGTAGGCATCATAGGCCGATCGAGCTCAGAAAGATCAAATATATAAAAGAAGCACAATGATACTATCAAGTCAAGGGAAACTAAGGCATAACAAGAATATAATAGAGAACATGCAGGTAATACCAAGCAATTCCACATAAAATCAAACAACTAGGACACTCAAAACTAACTCATGCAATCATACAATGTTAAACTCCAAGAAAGGAAAATTCCTAAGCCTGTAAAAAAATTGAGTCACCTGGAATGGTGCCTCGAACTTGACTGTAAGCCAATAACCCAGATAGATGTATCCACGGGCCACCCAGTATGGCACGTCGAGCTTACCTATAACCCGTATATTTGTATATGTGGGCCTCCCAAGATGATTCTTCGAGCTTATCTACAATGTAAATCTAAAAGATAGACTATAGCCCAAGCCCAAGCTAATGGGCTGCCCGGAATGATACATCGAGCTCATTAGATTTAAGGCAGTTGAAAGGTACAATAATCAAGAAACAGTGACTTTTTACAACTTTTAAGCCAAAACGGGTTTCAAGGACCTCCACTCATTAAGGTCAATTTCCTTTTCATAAACCAAGTCATTTTCATTGAAAATCAATCAAGTAGACACTCTTCAAAAGCATTATCACAATCAGGTCATATCATGCTCACAAAATTGGGAAGAATACCCGTCAAACCACGAGAGTACTAACCCGGTGCCCCTGCCAATCCAAGCTTATGGCCTCAGGCCTAAAGCTTAATAAACCACCATAATCACAACTCAAAGATACATACCATCAATCAAACACCATACAATCATAAGTTTCACGCCACCTACAAGCAAGGTCTAAGGATACTTCTCACACAAGGATCACCTAAACTAAGGATTCTCTGACTAAAGCTTTGGTTATACAACCCAAACTATGGCTATAAATATCCAAGGATTAATAAAGCTCAACACAGCCTAAGGGTTCAACCTAAATCATGCAATACTACCCAAATAAAATTAATCCAACTAAGCCGAGTCTAAGAAAAAAAAAACCATAACATACCTTTAGGCTAAAAGCCGCACACAAAATATAACTCGGGCGCTTTTCCCTTCCGAATAGGCTCGGATTGCTGCCAAGCTATGAAGAACACAAAGAGAAAGTTAATACAGATCCAACTATACCCATATCACTAACCAAATTTTGGATCAAAATTGGGTTGAAAATCGACCCTCAAATCAAAGCAACTGAAATATGAAAAGATAACCATCATAATGTCCTCCTCAAAATAAAAATTAGATGCCTGAAAGATGAGCAAAAACGGGACTTAATTCGGAACTCAAATGGCCAAATCACTACATTTTAAAGCTTAGAAATTAGGGATTTTAAGGTCGAAAATGAATTGGAATTACAAAATTAAAGACTTTAAAGAGTAGAGGAAAGGGAAATGAAGAGAAATGCCTTGAAATGGTTGAAAATGATCAAGATTTGCTCCAAAGTGCCCAAGGTAGAGCTCTCAAGAAGATGGGTTTTCTTTTAGAAATAAAGGGAGAGAATGGGATTTTAATCCCAGGGATATTCGCAAAAAGCGGCCGAAAGTTCGCTTAAGCGGACATCGGTTAAGTGTCTAGAGGCTTCGCAAAAGTGAACCCCACCTAAGAGTCACCCTTTGCTTAAGTGGCCCTCTTGGTTGCTTAAGCGGCCTACACAAAAGCCAAGGGTTCCGTCCCACAAATGTTGTTCACTTAAGTGGCCCCTTGGTCGCTTAAGAGATCAAGGGTTCGCTTAAGCAGACGCACCAGATAGCAGATATTTTCAGAAAAAGGTTAACTATCCAAAAACTTCAAACAAGCTCACAGAATTCATTCGGAGTCCAAACGATGTAAACCAAAAGTGAAAACCACTTGGAAACTACATTCCGGACTCAAAAACTTGACTAAATAACAATCCGAGATTATTCCATCCAAATGCTGACCAAAGTCAACACTTCAACAAAGAAACACAACAAAATGCCAAAAGGACACCCTCAGAAACCAAACCAAAGGTCATTCTAAACCAAAATTGGCACTCTGGAACTAACTGCATCGGCGAAATTTGATTATGAGCATGTTTACCAAGAAAATTGACCCAAGACAAACTTTAAGGAAAAACTCAAAGGCTAAAACGCCTAGTTGCACCAAATCCAAACAGAAGCCTAAAAACCCAAATCGATCATCGCACTCAACCAAAATGACCCTTTTGGAGTTGATGGAACTGACAAAATTTTGATTCGATGTCAGAATCTCCAGATGTTGACTTCAGTCAACTATTTCAAGCATTAAGCTTCTAAAACTCAAAACTTGCACCAACCTCAACCGAACACCTCAAGGAGCGTGCCACCCAACCCAAAACTACACACAAGCTACTATGAAGCTACAGGAAGAGGAAAAATAGGAAAAGTGCGCATAAAACACAAAAATGACCCCGATGATTATTACAACAAATACCACTAAAAGAACTTTTGTCACGACCCAAGGGTACCCCCTAGATGTAACATGGCGTGTATAACTCTGAAGGACTCCATACAAGTCACTTAGCTCCCATAACATAAGAAATAGAACAATAAGAGTAAAATAATAGTCCAAGTCCAGATCATTTCATAAAACGAAAAGCGGAAGTCTAAACTCTTGTCTCATCATAGCCATCTAATACAATAAAATGAAATTGGGCCTAGCCCATACATCATGTTCAAAAGAGAAATACAAGAAATAGAACTAAACAATAAAATCCGTCCTCAAAGCATAAGGACTCACCAAAGCTCGGGAATCAATAAAATCACCCACTAGCCACGAAACTGAGCACCCTGAATATCGGACCCTACATTTGGGAAAAATATAGGCAAGAGTATGTGTTAGTACAAAACAATGTACCAAGTATGATAGCCATGCATAAAACATTTAAATCATGCTAAAAGGGGACATTTGATTTCATGACATGCAATTGACCAAGCTAAACATAATATGAAAGATTTATAAAATATAAGTCATAAATCATGGTCAATGCAAGCTAACTTCATCTTTAAAAACCTTTGAACTCATATGCGATACTTCTTGAAGTAACCTTAGTTCATTATTACTTATGGGGAAATTAGCCTTAACTGACATGTAAGACCATGTGAGCTATAACATGGAATCCAGTGTCTACCCCACACCGAAAAGAGGTGTCCTACTTAAGGAAGGTAGAACCTTGAAATTCTATCTTAAGTGGATCCACTAGCTAATTAACCTATGTGGGCACATAGTTATGGGATAAGGAGATTGCTACTAGAAACTCGGCCTCTACTAAAGGGGGAACTTCCATCTCTTGAGATTACTTTGGAAACCCGACCTCTACTACGGGAGAGCTTCCATCTCACTATCAATATCCACTCGGTTCTAAGAATAAATTACCACGGAATAGTCATTTCTTACTTGACTTCCTTACTAATGAAAAGGTGCCCTTGGACGACCGATTCAAGCTAGTTTCATTAAGATAGCTCTTTGTTTTTTATTCAATTAGGTGAGAAAGCCTTTTAACCTAAGAATTCTTTTTATGTGAGAAAACCTTTCATATCATGCTAGTATGTGTTTTAGTGAGAATATCCTTTCACAACACAACATCATCATTGGTACTTTACTCTCAAAGCACCCTTAAAACATTTGCATAGATTTCATAAACAATGCATAAGTCCATAATTTACCTCTTGAGGTCAAAACCCACTTTCAATCATAAAGTTTTAGAAAACATGGGTTAGATATGGATTTCATCATAAATACATGTAAAACTAGTAATACATGCTCAATTTCATAAAACTCTTCCTTGAAGATCAAAATCCCACAACATATAGTTCATAACTTGAAAACATGGGGGTCACATGGATTCATAGGGGAATTCATCATAAAAGCATTGCAATTCATCAATTCATGCATAGAAGATAATAATTAAATCATTTAAATCAATAATGATAAGAACCCATGATAATTGAAGAAAACCCTAACTCAATTGGGGAATTCTACCTTATGAGATAGAGGAATTTGGGAACTCCATGGATGAAAGGAAATCATGGATGAAAACTATCATACCTTGAGTCCAAATTCTAGCATTCAATGGAGGAATTGGAGCCTTAGCTTGAAACCCTAGGTGAATCCTTCTTCAAGTTTCTAGAGAGAATATTTGGAGAGGAATTTGGTTTTCTTTTGTGAAATTGAAAGAATAAATTAAATGGGTTAATTTGGGGTTTGAAAAAACTTATTAGGGGTTCTAACTAAAGGCAAAACAACATAGTATAGGAATTCATTAATTAGGAAAAGACCCAATTTCCCAAAAAAAAAATAACTGATAGTAGTCCACCGACCTACCAATCCACTGACCCATCTACGGACCGTCGCCCACACCACGGGTCGTGGTTGGCCCCTCGTCGATGCCACCTGGAAAGTCTAACAAGGTGTTATTTTGTCCTTTTTGAATATGGGGTGTTACAATATCTCTCCCTTGGGATCATTCATCCTCGAGTGAGATTTATACTGGTTCTAGAAGAGTAGGAGAGGACCTAACAACCCAACCTACAATGCAATGCATACAACCAAGGAGGAACTATCGACTCCAAACTAGGACCTTCTCAAAACATCATAAAAGGGGTGAAACGAACTCTATAAGCCCATTATGCATGCAATGCACATAAATAAGAAGAAAACATCAAATCCAAGCTCATCATACTCAAATGCATCATAAGGAAGTAGGAACTACATCTATCAACCCAATATACTTGAAATTTCAACATTACTCATTTTCAAGGAGGAACTACCTTTTCAAAGCTAAAAGCATGCTTAACACAACCTCATGGAGCTCATATGCAATTTACTCTCAAAAAGCATATCTAATACATGTTCATCAATTCATTTCATGAAGTCTATAGGCAACTCATACCCAATGCACAACAACATGAGGAAAATCTATCATATAAACTCATTTTCCTTCAAACACAAATTTTCATGAACATGCATCACATAAGAAAAATCATGGAAACACATAAAAACACATGACTCCCAAAACAAGGACAACTTAAGAGCAACTCATTATCTCAAGCTAGAATAGGAGTAGAAGGAAAGAGATGAGGATATCGAGACTTCATATCCACCTCGGCCTCCCAAGTAGCATCCTCAACTAACTGATTCCTCTACAAAACCTTCACGGAAGCTATTTCCTTGTTTCTCAACTTCTTGACTTGCCGGTCTAGAATCTCAACCAAAACTTCCTCATAAGAAAGACTATCATCAACTCCCAACACTTCTAGGGGAACTATGGATGTCGGATCACTAACACATTTCTTAAGCATAGAGACATGGAAAACAGGATGTACCGTTGCCAACTCATTTGGCAAGTCAAACTCATAAGCAACATTACCAACACGCCTCAAAATCTGAAATTGGCCAAATATTAGGGACTAAGCCTCCCCTTCTTACAAAATTTCATTACACCCTTCATGTGTGATATTTTCAATAAACCCAATCGTTAACATCAAACTCTAAATCCCTTCTCCTCATATCGGCATAAGACTTTTGCCGACTTTGAGCCGTTTTCAACATTTCCCTCATAAGCCAAACTTTCTCCATGGCTTCATGTACCACTTCGGGACCTATTAGGTAAACTTCACCCACCTCAAACCATCTTATAGGAGACCTACACCTTCTACCATATAAGACATCAAATGGAGCCATATTGATACTTGAGTGATAATTGTTATTGTAAGCAAACTCAATCAATGGCACATGGTCATCCCAATTGCCCTTAAAATTGATTGCGCAAGCCCTTAACATATCTTCCAAAGTTTGGATCGTACGCTCCGCTTGCCCATCGATTTGGGGATGAAAAGTCGTGCTAAGCTTAACCTTAGTGCCAAACCCCTATGGGAATGACTTCCAAAATTGATAAGTGAATTGGGTACCTCGATAAGAAATGATGGACAAAGGCACTCCATGCAACCTTACCATTTCTCTCAAGTACAACTTAGCATAGTCCTCCGCCGACTAGGAAACCTTGACAGGGAGGAAATGAGCAGATTTTGTTATTCGATGTACTATCACCCAAATAGAGTCATGTTGTTGTCGGCTGCGAGGCAAACCAACTATAAAGTCCATATTTAAGTCTTCCCACTTCCAAGTAGGAATGCTAATATCTTGGGACAAACCTCCCGGTTTCTAATGCTCAACCTTTACTTGTTGGCAATTTGGACACTTAGCCATAAATCTCGCAATATCTTTCTTCATCCCATTCCACCAATAAACCTCCTGTAAGTCACGATACATATTGGTGGATCTCGGGTGAATGGAATACCACGAACTATGGGCTTCTACTAAAATTTTCTCCCTCAAGTCATCCACATTTGGAACACATAAACGACCTTGGTATCTAAGTACCCCATCTCTCCCTTGGGAGAAAGCCTCAACGAATTTCTTAAGCACCACATCTTTCAATTCTACCAAAATTGGATCAAGACCTTGCTTGGCATTCACATCTGCCACAAAAGACGATTCGGAACCATTGTGGACCATAAGACCACCTTTGGTTGAGTCCACTAATTGAACACCTAATCGAGCCAATTTATGAACATCTCGAAACAACTCTTTCTTTTCTTCTTCAATATGAGAACCACTACCCATAGATAATCGACTTAGAGAATCCGCTGCCACATGAGCTTTGCCAGGGTGATAAAAGACACTCATGTCATAACCTTTCAGTAACTCAAGCCACCTTCTTTGGCATAGATTCAAATCTTTTTAATTAAATACATATTGCAAACTTGTGATCGATAAACACATCTACATGTACTTCATACAAATAGTGTCTCCAAATCTTTAAAGAAAAAATGACCCCGCTAACTCAAGGTCGTGAGTAGGATAATTTTTCTCATGGATTTTAAGTTGCCTTAAGGCATAGGCAATAACTTTCCCATTTTTCATAAGTACACACTTGATCTTGGGAGTATTTATGCGCCTAATAACCAATTTATCCCATATATATAGCTAAGTTGATAGCATTTTTCGTTGTCGGAATTAAGTTTTGAGAGTCTTTTGATGTCGCTTCTTCTAACCAATATGATTAGCTGTTTCAGGGTGAAAACCAAAGAAGAACGAGCCAAAATAGGGAACCTGGACAGAGGTCGGAAAATAGAAGATGAAGTTACGAAGAAAAAGGGCCAAGAAGCTGGAGAATACACTACGATGAAGCATCTCCGCGTCGCGGAGCTAATACGCGTATGCAGAAAAGGAATTCCACTTAACAGTGGAGTGCGCGGTGGGAGCGCGTCGCGAAGAGGTTTATGTGTGTGCAAATATAGGCCAGGGAACAGGTCCGCGTCACAGACCTAGACACCATAAATTGGCCACGAGTTTTATTTTAGACTATAAATAGTTTAAGTGTGTTAGTTTTATCATTATCAAGTTTGAAAAGACGGGAGCACATTATTTTGGGTGATTTGGCTAATACCTTCTAGGGTTTGTCTTCTACTCTTTCATTTTGGTAAACCCTTGAATGATCCTCAAACATTATTTGATAATATTTTGTGTTATGAGTAGCTAAAGTCCCTTATTCTAGGGTTGTAGCTACGGTTAATGGTTTAATACAATTTGTTTCTAGTATGAGAAGGGTTATCTTATGATTTGTGCTTGCATTCTTGTTTAACTATTTTAATGAATGATCAACATTAAAATAAACTCGTTGTCTGCTCTTGAACTCGGAAGATGAATAGAGGGATAGACCAAAGAATGTGGGAAGTGTGTTCATTCTAGGGTAAAGTCTAGAATGTTTCATATATAGAATAGTCTTATACTTATATACCACGCTTGGTTAATATGCAAGATGAATGCTTAATGCTCCATCCTTAGTTCATGCCTAACCCCACTCAACGATGTAGTTAGGCTGTCAATGGTGGTAGACAATTAGAGGTCAGGAGATCATGATCGTAAAATGAACCTTGCAAATCCATAATGAGGTTACCTCGTCGAATGCTAGGATAAAGCAATATTACACTGGAGATCGATCTATGCTACAACCCTGGAATACCATTTCGAATTGTGTAATTTTCTTGTTTGAAACCATTTAATTAAAGTAATTAATTTTTTATAGTGTCTAATTAGTAGTTATAAACAAATTTCTAAAATTATTTGTCACCCAAGTAAATTTAGTTTAGACATAAGAGAATTGTTATTTGTTTATTTGAAGTCCTTTGGGTTCGATAATCCGGCTCTAAAGAGTCGTTGTACTACTTGAGTGACCACGTGCACTTGCATATGTTTTTGGGCGCAACAAGTTTTTGGCGCCGTTGTCGAGGATATTAAAATCGGCAGATATCTAAGTTTTGAGTGTCTAAATTATTTGTATAAGTGTTGACAACTTGATCTTGGCTCTTTATTTCGCAGGTTGTGTCAGGTTTTCACACTGGAAGATGACCAGGATGTGGTTGAGCCTCTAGCTGAATCGGAGAGATTTGTTCACTACCGGAGAAGGGAAAGATTACTCACCTATCCTCTTTCTCTTGTGGCAAGTGAACCAGAAACTTCAGAAGAAAGGGAGGATCAAGACCCACCGGCAGTGATGGCAAAAATGAAAGTGAGGGATGTGGCAATCCCACAAACCACCAATGTTACCTCAAGTATTTAGAAACCTGCACCTGGTGGGAGGTTTGAATTGAAGCAGAACATAGTGCAACTACTGCACACAAACGGGCAGTTCACTGGTCTATCTCATGAGGACCCACGAGTGCATATTCAGAATTTCCTCGAGATCAGTGACACATACACTCCAACTGGAGTGAACTCTGATTATGTGAGGCTCACATTATTCCCATTTTCTCTATTGGGGAAACAAAAAGATGGACGAACTCTGAGCCCGCAAATTCCATAACAACTTGGGATGATCTTGCCCGAAAGTTTTTGATAAGGTTTTTTCCATTTGGTAAAACAGCCAAGCTGAGAAGCGACATATTAAGCTTCCGACAGAAAGGAGGGGAAAACTTGTACCAAGCTTGGGATAGGTTTAAGTCCCTGCTGTTAAGTTGTCCACATCACCATCAAGTTAACGAAGTGTTGTTCCATACCTTCATTGAAGGGTTGGAACCAAACACAAAAAATTTACTTGATTCTGCTGCAGGTGGACAAGCTTTGGAGAAGACATATGCTGAGTTGTTTACATTGCTTAATAGAATTTCATAGGGTAACCGCGAGTGAAATGGCAGAGGAACTAAACCGGTCGTAAAGAAGACTGTTGGAGCGTTGGAATGGATGCAGTGACAGCTTTGTCGGCACAGATAGCATCAATGCAGAATATGATGACTACTCATTTTAGCAACATGTAACTAGGACAACAACAAGACCAAGTTAATATGGTACATCAACCACAAGCTTGGTGTGAAGTATGCGGAGGTGGAGATCACAGTGTTGAGGTATGTAGAGCAAACCCAGAATCTGTTCATTTTGTAGGTAATGCTCAACGAGGAGGAAATCACCAGAGCTATGGAAATACCTACAACCTGAGCTGGCGGAACCACCCAAACTTTTCATGAGGTGGCAATCAAAACCAACATCAAGAACAGAACCAATACAGACCACAGAGTAGTGGACAACAGTACCATCAGCAAAGCCATGGAAATTAGCCAAACCATGGTAACCAGCAGGCCGCCAAGCAAGGTGATATGAGTGTGGAGGACATGCTAAAACAAATCATTGAGGATCAAGCTAAATTGGCAGCAGATGTTCGAAACAATCAATTGGCGACTCAGAATTTGGAGAAGCAGTTTGGGCAGTTTACTAGTGCCCAAAATTCCCGACCACAAGGGGGTTTGCCGAGAAATACCTACCTAAACCCGAAGCAGGTAACTGTTGTGAGTACTCAAAGTGGTCATCCATTGGAGGAGTTGACGCCAAAGGCAAAAGTTGCTGAAGAAAAAAGAAAACATGTAGATGAAGCAGAACCAAGTGAACAAAGGGTAAATGAAGAACCAAAAGCAAAACCACATCCTCCATTCTCACATAAATACAAAAAAATAAAAGGAGGAGGAATGTTTTGGTAAGTTTATTGAATTACTCAAACATGTACATGTTAACTTGTCTTTGATTGATGTGTTGTAGGGCATTCCTAAGTATGCCAAATATGTGAAAGATGTGGTAGCCAACAAGAGTAGATTAGCTAAGTATGCAACAGTAGAACTCACGGAGGAGTGCAGTTCTAAGATCCAGAATAGGCTCCCAACTAAGTTGAAACATCCAGGGAATTTCACTGTTCAGATAAAAATTGGCAAATGTGTTGAGGCAAGAGGTTTGTGCGATTTAGGCACAAGTATCAATTTGATGTCTACTTCCATGTTTCTCAAATTGGGACTAGGAAGGCTCAAGTCCACAACCATTATGTTGTAGTTAGCAGACCATTCGGTGTCAAGGCCAAATGGCGTTATTGAAGATGTCTTGGTTCAAGTGGGAACTCTGATTTTCCCCGAGGACTTTGTCATTTTAGATTTTGAGCCTGACCCAGAGGTCCCATTTATTTTGAGACGCCCATTTCTAGCAACCGGAGGTGCATTAATTGATATGGCGGCCGGTAGACTAACAATGAGGGCTCATGACAAGGTCGAGGTATTTGATATTTACAAGGCAATGAAGTTGCCTGCAATATATGAGGAGTTGTCTGCAACTACAGTCATTGATGAGGGAATGGCAACTAAATATGTTGAATCCCAAGACCCTTTAGAGAAAGTGTTAATTGGGCAAGACATTGAGGGAGATGTTGAAGCCCAGGAGTTGGCTAACGTCCTAAATGTCCCGAATGTGAGTATGATTCACAAGTTTGTGGAGCCATTAAACAAAGTCCTGGGACCACCTCCCAAGCCTTCAATTGAGGAAGCACCAAAGTTGGAGTTAAAGTCTCTCCCTTCTCATCTCAGGTATGCATTCTTAGGTGCCAATGAATCTTTACATGTAATCCTTTCCTCTGCCTTGTCCGAATTGCAGGTCGAGGCATCTCTGAAAATATTGAGGAAGAGGAAAAGGGAAATAAGTTGGCAGATGGCTGATATACATGGCATCAACCCAACTTTATGCATGCACAAGATATTCATGGAGAAAGGGCACAAGTCAATTGTGCAACCGCAGCACAGGCAAAACCCAGTGATGAAAGATGTGATGCGCAAGGAGGTGATCAAATGGCTAGATGCGGGTATTGTCTATCCAATTTTGGACAACAAGTGGGTCAACCCAGTTCAGTGTGTGCCTAAAAAGGGAGGCATGACGGTGATCACCAATGAAAAAAATGAGTTGATTCCAACCAGGACAGTGACAGGATGGCGAATATGTATGGATTACAAAAAATTGAATGAAGCCACAAAAAAGGATCACTACCCGGTTCCTTTTATTGATCAGACATTGGACAGGTTGGCTGGGAAAGAATATTATTATTTTCTGGATGGCTATTCAGGATACAACCAAATTGTGATTACACCAGACGACCAGGAGAAAACTACATTCACTTGCCCGTATGGGACATATGCTTTCAAGAGAATGTCGTTTGGTCTATGCAATGCTCCAGCCACCTTCCAAAGATGCATGATGGCTATCTTTCATGATATGGTTGAAGATTTTGTGGAAATATTCATGGATGACTTCTCAGTATTTGGGGAGTCTTTTGACAGGTGCTTGGAGAATTTAGACAGGATGCTGGCTAGATGCGAGGAAACTAATCTCGTCCTAAACTGGGAAAAATGTCATTTCCTAGTGAAGGAAGGGATTGTGTTAGGCCATAAGGTGTCGAGGAGAGGGTTGGAGGTTGATCATGCCAAAGTGGAAGTAATTGAAAAGCTACCTCCCTCAATTTCTGTTAAAGGGGTGCAGAGTTTTTTGGGTCATGCTGGTTTCTAGAGGAAATTCATCAAGGATTTCTCTAATATTGCAAAGCCCATGTGCAGTCTCCTAGAGAAGGAGTCGATATTTGTATTTGATGACTAATGCATGCAAGCTTTTGAAGCTTTGAAGAAGAAGCTGATAGAAACTCCAATCCTAACTTCCCCAAATTGGGAGCTTCCTTTTGAGTTGATGTGTGATGCAAGTGATGTGGTTGTGAGAGAAGTGTTAGGGCAAAGGAAATAGAAGATGTTTCACTCAATATATTATGCAAGAAAAACATTGGATGCGGCCCAAACCAACTACACAATGATTGAAAAAGAAATGCTAGCCTTGGTCTATGCTTTTGACAAGTTTAGATCTTACCTGGTAGGTACTAAAGTTATTGTTTATAATGACCATGCAGCTATCAGGTACTTGTTCAACAGGAAGGATGCAAAGTCGCGGTTAATCAGGTGGATTCTATTTCTGCAAGAGTTTAACATTGAGATCAAGGACCTAAAAGGTTCTGAAAATCAGATTGCAGACCACTTGTCAAGATTGGAGAGTTCGTCACATTTGGGAGAGCAAGGTCAAATTAGGGAGGAATTCCCTGATGAATAACTATTGGCGCTAGAGGTGACCAAACTACCATGGCATGCAGACATTGTTAATTATTTGGTTAGCGGATTGTTTCCACCAGGTGCAACCACACACCAAAAGAAGAGGCTTATTTATGATGCTCGGTTCTACATATGGGATAAGCCTTATCTCTTTAAGCAAGGGCCGAACAAAATGATGAGGAATTGTATGCATGAGTCCGAGATGAGACAAGTGATGGATAGTTGCCAGTCTGAGATAAGGTGCTCCAATCAGGTTTTTTCTGGCCTACTTTGTTTAGAGATGTTGTAGGTTATGTGAAAAGTTGGGATCAATGTCAGAGGATGAGGTCTATTTCCAGACGACATGAGATGCCCTTGCATAACATCTTGGAGGTTGAAATATTTGATGTCTGGGGGATAAACTTCATGGGGCCATTCCCTACATCGAATGGAAATCAGTACAAACTTGTGGCTGTGGACTATGTGTCAAAATGGGTTGACACATTGGCATTGCCGACCAATGATGCTAAAGTGGTGTTAAAGTTTCTAAAGAAGCACATCTTCACTCGGTTTGGAACTACTAGAGCAATAATCAGTGATGGAGGGACACACTTCATAAATCAATTGGTGAAGAATATCTTAGCTAAATATGGAGTCAGACACAAGGTAGCTACAGCATACCACCCTCAAACTAGTGGCCAGGTAGAAGTGTCAAACAGGGAAGTGAAGCAGATTCTACAGAAAATAGTGAATGCCCAAATGAAAGATTGGGCAATGAAGTTTGATGATGCATTGTAGGCATACATGACCGCTTATAAGACCCCAATAGGGACTTCTCCCTATCACTTGGTGTTTGGTAAAGCGTGTCACCTTCCAGTTGAATTAGAACATCAGCGTACTGGGCAATGAAGAAGTTGAACCTGGACCCGGAACAAGCCGAAAGGAAAAGGATGGGTCAGTTACATGAATTGGAGGAATTCTGGCTCCATGCTTATGAAAATGCCAAGCTCTATAAGGAGAAGACCAAATGATGGCATGATAAGCATATTGTGTCTAGACTTTTTGAGCCCGGGCAAAAGGTATTATTGTTTAACTCTAAATTGAGGTTGTTTCCAAGTAAGTTGAAATCAAAATGGAGCGGACCATTTGAGGTAGTGCGCATGACCGACCACGGCGCTGTAGAGTTATGGAATGAAGGAAAGCAATCCACGTTCATTGTGAATGGACAAATGGTGAAGCATTATTTCGGACAAGAGGTGGATTGAGAAGAAGAAAGTATGGAGTTGAGCAATGAATGAGGGGGAGATGAGGCGTGCCGCGACGTTAAATCAGGCGCTACTCATAAGGCAACCCGACACTTTATGATTTCAAAAATATTTGCATTGTAGTTTGTTTTAATAGGTTAGTTTAGTGTAATTTTAGTTCTAGGGTATTTCATTTATCGTAAAATTTGTAATTTGTAATTCAAAAAAAATGGGGTGAGTAAACCAGTGGAGTCCGCGACAAAAGCGCGTCGTGGACTTGTTTCTTCCAGTTGATGGATGCCCCAGGCAAAGCTGCGAAAACATCAAGGCAAGTCCGCAACAGCTCCGCATCGCGGAAATGGTTTTTAGAATTAAATTAACAGGGGTGGATTTCTAGTGGAGTTCGCGACCTCACCGCGTCGTGTACTTGTTCCCCCTCTTCATTAATTCTCCCGTGTTCCAAAGCAAAAATCTAGGCATGTCCGCGACAGCTCCCCGTCGCAGACCTGGTGAGTTTTTTGGGTATTTTCAATTAAAAATTCAGGTTTTACCCGGCTAATTGGGTAAAAACCCGACCCTCATTCCCTTTTAATCCCCAAATCCATCCCTTTAACCCTATTTTCTATTTTAAATTGCTCTTTTCTCCTTTCCCATTCAACCATAACACCTTCCAAGAACAAATTTGTGTCGCGAAGTGGAAATTTCTCCCCAAGTTCATCACTTTT
Source organism: Solanum gracilifrons (assembly GCA_029582605.1). Lineage (NCBI taxonomy): Eukaryota > Viridiplantae > Streptophyta > Magnoliopsida > Solanales > Solanaceae > Solanum > Solanum gracilifrons. The sequence goes on along the minus strand of JAJOOH010009988.1, from coordinate 23,077 downwards.
TGTGGGTCTAAGCACGCAAGGTATGTATCCTACTCTTTTATATCTTTCTTTGGGATGATTCACGAAAGTGAGGGTTAGTATTTATGCGGGTGATGGATGAGTTATTGTGATATGTTTAAATTGTTTCCTATTTGTGGTTTTCTACTTCTTTATTGCTATGGTTGATGGAAAATTCTGTTGGAGTTCAATGGGATGATTGTAATGAGGAAAATTTTGTACGGGGAAATTAATAATTGGGGGGTTGTGAATTCTTGAGTAGCAACTTGGTGATGAGGGAAGTGATTGAAATAGAAGAATGTGTGTTTGTTCGAATTCTTGAGTAGAATCTGATATGTTTGGGTTTGTATGTTTAGGCTGGGGTGAATTGTGTGAATCATATGCCGAATATGACATTGGGAAGTCTGAGTACCGTGTTGTTTGTGAAGTTGTGCTCGAGAGTAAGTGTGGGGTGGCCCTCCATTATTGAGTCTCACTAATTGATATAAGTTTTGTCTGATTGCAGGTTACCATGTCTAGCACACAAAGGTCAGGCAAAGCGGTGGCATCTAGCACCCGTAAGAGAGTAAGAACGGGCACCACCATTCCCCCGACACCCGCAGTCCCAAGAGGACAAACTCAGCGCTACGGGGGAAAGGCTGTCACATCGAAGGGCAAGAAGTGGTACAAATCACACACGGAAGCCAAGTACTTCTTGGATGTGATACTTGATGATGTCAACTTAGAGAGGGAGTTCCTACACATTATGCGTCACCTGCAAGAGGTGCACATGGGTTTCATATTTCAAGATCCATCAGAGTGCAATGTTAGTGTGGTGCAGGAATTTTACGCAAATTGGAATCCTGATGCCCGTTCTCACTTTATGACGGTGCAGGGCGTGGAGGTCCCTCTGACACCTGCAGTGCTAAATCAAATCTTAGGGACTACGGATGCCCCTTCTGATGTGCTCATGGGGATCAATATCAGTCCTCTGTATCAGCAGATTCTACATGTTTTGTGTGGGGAGCAGTCCTCTGCGAAATGGATTCGGCATGGGCATCATGGCTATCACCAGTCATATCCTTATGCTCACATGAATCGGGAATCCCGGGTGTGGTTAAAAAATTGTCATGAATTGTTTGATACCAGGGCTGTATTTTACCGAGGTGACGAGAGACCGAGGCTGCTTGGTTTCTACTCTGATGAAGGATGTCCCTATAAATGTAGGAGCGGTGTTGAAATCGGCCATGCGAAAGGCAAGAGTGCATTGAGGTCAAAGGTATGCTTTTGGGGGACTAATTACTAATTTGTGCAGGCGAGCTGGAGTTCCAGAGGAGAGTGTGGACTACATGGCGCCTCTGGTCACCACACCCTTAGATGTCACAAAGACAAAGGGGCCGAAGAACATGCATGGACCCACCCTCACTACAGCAGAGCGCAACAGGAGGGATGAGATGATCACGGTGAGCATGTTTGGATTGGAGATGTTGCGTCATAGAAATGGATGCCTAGCTTCAACTCATGATCAGTTGGATGAAATTAAAACGAAGTACCCCCTGAATGAACATGTTGAAGCATTGCTGGGACTCGGACTTGCATTTATAGAACCTGTATGGGATGATTTTCCAACTGATGAGCACAAGAGGCGAACCATGTTGGATAGTGAATCCGATTTTGAAGCAGAGGAAGGTGAACCTTTGACTCTTGAGGGCACCGGTGGTGATGCCGACATAGATGAATGATCAGGGAAGTCCACCCGCCTTACCTTGCTTTCTTTTTTAATTATGTCACACTGTGGACAGTGTTGAGTTTTAAGTGTGGGGTGGGGACTATATCTGTGTAAATAGTTTTTGTTGGCATTTGCTATTTTGTTTTGGGTTCCTCGGTAGTTGTTTTCGGTTCTTTAGCCAAGGACAGTCACGTTGAACCGTAGAAAAAAAACAAGATTTTGTTTCTTAGGGTTGAGTCAGTGTCATAGTTGAGTCAAGCAGCCCTATGATATATAGATGACGGTCGTCTTAAGGGCAGTTTTCGTCATTTGGGCCTGTAGGGTTGGCTTTTGGCTAAGGCTGCACAACTGCTTTGAATTATATTGAAAGTTGAAAACATTGGATGACTTTGTGTTAAGACATCTAGACTCTTTTATGTGACTCTAATTGGCGTGTGATTTGTGTCAGTGACTGGGAAGTAGTATATAGTGACAAGTTTTGAGTTGAATGTGTGCCAAGTGTGTAAGATTTGTGCATTTCTTGCTATTAATTGAGGTCCAGAACTTGCACGGTGTGTCTGCATAGCGAAAAAAGAGGATAAGGAATTTAGGAAATGATATAGCCAATTCTTTGATACCCCTGATTGTGCTTTCCTGTACCCACCTTGATGTATATCCCTAGTTAACCCCTTCGAGCCTTAAACTTATTCTTTGGTAGCCTATTTTGAAGCTAATATCCATTCCTTATCTTGCCTATAAATTTGATCCAAAAGATCCTAAGCGCTTTGTGTGAACAAGAAAGAAGCGGAAGTTCAGTGGTAAGCCCCAGCATAAGTTTGGCACGTATAAAAAAATCAATAAATAAATAAACTTTGATGAATAAAGTTAGGATGAAAATGGTGGGAAGAGGTGAATGTAAATGCTTTGCAACAAGGGGCTAATGGTTCCAAGAAAAGGAGCTTAAGGAGGAGATTATTGAAAGAAAATCCAAAAATGAAGTTTGTTTTGCATTAAAGCGCTTGGGGATGCAGTCACTATTTATATCCGAAAAATAGTTCCTACCCGTCCCCTAGCCTGCATTACAACCCTTCAAAGACCTAACTGATCTTGAACTTCCGTATGCTTAAAAGTAGTGAGGCAGTACACTAAGGGCAAGCCTATGGTTCGTTGGTTGTGGCATGTGAATTCTTTCGAGAGTGTGAGCGAAATTGCTTCCCGCACACATTATTGTATGAGAATATTATGTGTGAATAAATCAGGGTGTTTATTTGTGGTGAGGGCACATGTTTCATTAGGTATGACAACTGATATATATGTGGATCCAAAAGTTATGCATGAGTTTGTTGCGTTATAAGAGTCTATTCTTGAGGCTAGATGGTCTTGCTTGAGTCGTGCTAAGCTTAACCTTAGTGCCAAGCCCCTTTGGGAATGACTTCAAAAACTGAGAAGTGAATTGGGTACCTCGATCAGAAATGATGGACAAAGGCACTCCATGAAACCTTACCATTTCTCTCAAGTACAACTTGGCATAGTCCTCCGCCAAGTAGAAAACCTTGACAGGGAGGAAATGAGCAGATTTTGTTATTCGATGTACTATCACCCAAAGGGAGTTATGTTGTCATCGGTTGTGAGGCAAACCAACTATAAAGTCCACATTTAAGTCTTCCCACTTCCAAGTAGGAATGTTAATATCTTGGGACAAACCTCCCAATTTCTAATGCTCAACCTTTACTTGTTGGCAATTTGGACACTTAGCCATAAATCTCGCAATATCTTTCTTCATCCTATTCCACCAATAAACCTCATGTCAGTCACGGTACATGTTGGTGGATCCCGGGTGAATGGAATATCGCGAACTGTGGGATTCTACTAAAATTTGCTCTCTCAAGTCATCCACATTTGGAACACATAAATGACCTTGGTATCTAAGTACCCCATCTCTCCCTTGGGAGAAAGCCTCAACGAATTTCTTAAGCACCGCCTCTTTCAATTCTACCAAAATTGGATCAAGACCTAGCTTGGCATTCACATCTGCCACAAAAGACGATTCGGAACCATTATGGACCATAAAACCACCTTTGGTTGAGTCCACTAATTGAACACCTAATCGAGCCAATCTATGAACATCTCGAACCAACTCTTTCTTTTTTTCTTCAATATAAGAAACACTACACATAGATAATCGACTAAGATAATCCGCTGCCACATTAGCTTTGCCGGGGTGATAAAGGACACTCATGTCATAATCTTTCAGTAACTCAAGCCACCTTCTTTGGCGTAGATTCAAATCTTTTTAATTAAACACATATTGCAAACTCTTGTGATCGATAAACACATCTACATGTACTCCATACAAATAGTGTCTCCAAATCTTTAAAGCAAAAACGACTACCGCTAACTCAAGGTCGTGAGTAGGATAATTCTTCTCATGGGTTTTAAGTTGTCTTAAGGCATAGGCAATAACTTTCCCATTTTGCATAAGTACACACTTGATCTTGGGTTTATTTATACGCCTAATAACCAATTTATCCCATATATATAGCTAAGTTGAGAGCATTTTTCGTTGTCAAAATTAAGTTTCGAGAGTCTTTTGATGTCGCTTCTTCTAACCAATATGATTAGATGTTTCAGGGTGAAAAGCAAAGAAGAACGAGCCAAAATAGGGCACCTGGACAGAGATCGGAAAATAGAAGACGAAGTTGCGGAGAAAAAGGGCCAAGAAGCTGGAGAATACACTACGATGAAGCATCTCCGCGTCGCGGAGAGGTTTCATGTGTGTGCAAATATAGGCAAGGGAACAGGTCTGCGTCGCGAACCTGGACACCAGAAATTGGCCATGTGTTTTATTTTAGACTATAAATAGTTTAAGTATGTTATTTTTATCATTGTCAAGTTTGAAAAGACGGGAGCACATTATTTTGGGTGATTTGGCAAACACTTTCTAGGGTTTGTCTTCTACTCTTTCATTTTAGTAAGCCCTTGTATGATCCTCAAACATTATTTGATAATATTTTGTGTTATGAGTAACTAAAGTCCCTTATTCTAGGGTTGTAGCGACGGTTAATGGTTTAATATAATTTGTTTCTAGTATGAGAAGGGTTATCTTATGATTTGTGCTTGCATTCTTGTTTAACTATTTTAATGCATGATCAACATTAAAATAAACTCATTGTCTATTCTTGAACTCGGAAGATGAATAGAGGGATAGACCTAAAAATGTGGGAAGTGCGTTCATTCTAGGGTAAAGTCTAGAATATTTCGTATATAGGATAGTCTTATACTTATATACCACGCTTGGTTAATATGCAAGATGGATGTTTAATGCTCCGTCATTGGTTCATGCCTAACCCCGCTCAACGATGTAGTTCGGCTGTCAATGGTGGTAGGCAATTAGAGGTCGGAAGATCATGAGCCTAAAATGAACCTTGCAAATCCATAATGAGGTTAACCCGTCGAATGCTAGGATAAATCAATATTACACTGGAGATCGATCTATGCTACAACCCTGGAATACCTTTCTGAATTGTGAAATTTTCTTGTTTAAAACCGTTTACTTTAAGTAATTAATTTTTTATAGTGTTTAATTAGTAGTTACAAACAAATTTCTAAAAATTTTGTCACCCGAGTAAATTTAGTTTAGACATAATAGAATTGTTCTTTGTTGATTTGAAGTTCTTTCGGTTCGATAATTCGGCTCGAAAGAGTTGTTGTACTACTTGAGTGACCACGTGCACTTGCGTGTGCTTTTGGGCACAACAACATCCTAGCCCAATTCTCGAGGCATCATAATAAACCACAAAACCATATGTCCTTTCCGGTAAGGTCAACACCAAAGCGGAAGTAAGTCTATCTTTCAACTCTTGGAAACTCTTCTCACATGCTTCCGACCATATGAACTTAAACTTGTTTTGAGTCAAAGTCGTCTAAAGAGAGGCAATATAAGAAAATCCCTCAACAAACCTTCTATGGTAACTGGCTAAACGCAAGAAACTTCTAATATCCGAGGGAGTTAGAGTTAAAGGCCAACTCTTGATCGCATCTGTCTTCCTAAGATCTACCTCAATACCCTTACTCGAAACATTATGACCAAGGAAAGTAACGTACCTTAACCGAAATTCACATATTCTAAACTTTGCAAAAAGTTGTTAGTCTTTAAGAATTTGCAACACGATCCTCAAATGATAAATATGCTCATCTTCACTCTTTGAGTAGATCAAAGTATCATCAATGAACACAATCACAAACATGTCAAGGTATTGTCTAAACACTTTATTCATCAAATCCATAAACGTCGCTGGAGCATTAGCCAACCCAAACAACATTACTAGAAACTCATAATGACCATACCGAGTTCAAAAATCCATCTTCGGAATGTCATCATCTTTCACCCTCAGTTGGTGATAACCCGATCGGAGATCAATCTTAGAGAATTAACATGCCCCTTGAAGTTGGTCAAATAAATTGTCTATCTTATTCTTAATAGTCACATTGTTCAACTGTCAATAATCGATACACATACGAAGAGAATCATCCTTTATTCTAACGAACAAAATAGGAGCACCCCATGGAGAGATACTCGATCGGATGAAACCCTTATCCAACAAGTCTTTCAACTGTTCTTTTAACTTCTTAAGTTCTGTCGGAGCCATACGATAAAGAGGAATGAAGATAGGTTGCGTATCAGAGAGAAGGTCAATACCGAAGTCTATTTTCCATTCGGGAGGAATACCGAGTAAGTTATTTGGAAATACTTCCGGAAACTCATTTACAACGGAGACCGACTCGAGAAAAGGGGTATCGAAATCTACATCTTTCACCCTTACTAGATGGTAAAAGCAATCCTTACAAATCATTTGTCTAGCTTCAAGACAAGAGACAAACTGACCCTTAGGCATAGAATTCCCCCCTTCCACTCTAGCACAGGCTCATTTGGAAATTGAAACTTGACTACACGAGTTCTACAATCAGTAGAAGCATAGCATGAGTGCATCCAATCCATAACAAGAATCACATCAAAGTCTAACATATCAAGCTCTACCAAGTCAACAAGAGTAACTCTATGGGACAAGGAAAAGGGATACTTTCTATATTCCCTCTCAGCCACAATAGAATCATCAACATGAGTAGAGACAGAAAAAGGTTCTAACAACACATCCAGAAAAACATCAAACCTCATAGCCACATATGGCGTCACAAAAGACAAGGTAGCACCAGGATCAAGTAAAGCATATACATTAAGTTGGAAAACTTTTAACATACGGGTAACCACATCCGGAGAACTCTCTTATTCACCTCTAGTTTGAAGAGCATAAAAGTGGTTTTGCTTAGGAGCATTGTAACCCGCACCAATAGTAGTATCTTTCTTACCCTCTCTTCCTTTAGCCGTAAGAATTGGGCAATCCCTCATTTTGTGACCACTTTTACCACAATCGAAGCAACCATCCATGTCGGCTAGGCACTTACAATCGTACTTCCTTCCACACTTAGTACAATTAGGCCTAGGAAATGAAGATCCACTACCATTACCTCCTTGAGGCTTAGGGTTAGACACCCTATCTTTGTTGAACTTAGGAGGAGCATTGGAGGAACCTTGACCGGAAAACCTTTGTCGGAAACTTGGACGACCTTGTCCATCGGACCTTGTGTTAGAGAAATTACCATCACCGGTCTTAGCCCTTTTTACCTCTCTAGACCTTTCCTTGAGTTTCTTCTCCTCAATTTGTTGTGCATGTACCATGAGACGAGATATGCCCACATCATGTATGAGCATTGTGGTTCGGCACTATTTAATCACCATTTCAGACACACCCGAAACAAATTTACTCATCTTAGTTCTAGAATCCGCAACCATTGTTAGAGCATATTTGGACAATTGAGTGAACTTTAAAGAATAATCCCTTACACTCATACTTCTTTGTCGAAGGTTAATGAACTCAAGCACCTTGGCTTCCCTCATCTCAAGGGGAAAGAACCTATCAAGAAACGCAACCTTAAACTTCTCCCAATCAAGAGGATCCGCATCTTCCGGTCTCCATTCTTGCCATTGCTTGTACCATATTTGAGCCACACCTTTCAATTGATAAGTGGCCAACTCTGCCTTTTCCACCAGCGTAACTCCCATGATCATCAAAACCTTATAGACCTCATCGATAAACTCTTGAGAATCTTTCTCAACTTTAGAACCATAAAACTTCTGAGGATTCATCTGTGTGAAGTCCCTCACTCTTGAAGCCGCCAAATTCACATTTGATCTTACAGGAACCAGAACCTCTCTATTGACTTGGTCCATCACGGCTGGAGCCAACACTTGAAAAGCAGCCCTAAACTCCGCAATAGAAACTTGTTCGGCCAATGGATCGACCGAAACTTGAGGCGCTTAGGGAGGAGCTTCTTGTTTCGCATTCTCCTTCGCATTCCTTCTAGGATAAGCTCTTCGGGTAGCCATATCCTAAAAACTGTAGGATAGGGATTAGTAGAGAAACCTTATAGAGTTAAACTCTATTGCACGACTTAAGAATAATGAATGAAGTGGAGTTTCCTAATCATCGGGTAGCCTCTCATTCATAAATGCGGCGAGCTTATGAACAAAACTCTACAATACATAGCTTATGAGACATCCTAGGACCATTCTAAACCTTATGCTCTGATTACCAAGTTTGTCACGACCCATGGGTACCCCCTAGATGTAACATGGCGTATAGAACCCCCGAAGGACTCCATACAAGCCGCTTAGCTCTCATAACATAAGAAATAGAACAATAAGAGTAAAATAATAGTACAAGTCCAGCTCATTTCATAAAATGAAAAGCGGAATTCTGAACTTTTGTCTCATCATAGACATCTAATACAATAGAATGAAATTGGGCCTAGTCCATATATCATGTTCAAAAGAAAAATACAAGAAATAGAAATAAACAATAAACTCCATCCTCGAAGCATGAGGACTCACCAAATCTCGGGAATTAATCTAATCAACCTCTAGCCACGAAACTAAGCACCCTGAATATCGGACCCTACATTTGGGAAAATGTAGGCAAGAATATGCTTTAGTATAAAACAATGTACCAAGTATGACAGACATACATAAAACATTTAAATCATGCTAAAAGATAACATTTGATTTCATGACATGCAATTGACCAAGCTAAACATAATATGAAAGAGTTACAAAACATAAGTCATAAATCATGGTCAATGCAAGCTAACTTGATCTTTAAAAACCTTTGAACTCATATGCGATACTTTTTTATGTAACCTTAGTTCATTATTACTTGTGGGAAAATTATCCTTAACCAACATGTAAGAACAAGTGAGCTATAACATGGAATCTGGTGTCTACCCTACACCGAAAAGAGGTGTCCTACTTGCCGAAGGTAGAACCTTGAACTTCTAGCTTAAGTGGACCCATTATCTAATCAACCTATGTGGGCACATAGTTATAGGATAAGGATATTGCTACTAGAAACTCGGCCTCTACTAACTGGGGAGCTTCCATCTCTTAAAATTACTTTGGAAACCTGGCCTCTACTACGGGAGAGCTTCCATCTCACTATCAATATCCACTCGGTGCAAAGCATAATTTCTCACAGAATAGCCATTTCTTACTTGACTTCCTTACTCATGAAAAGGTGCACTTGGATGACTGATTCAAGCTAGTTTCATTAAGATAACTCCCTGTCTTTGATTCAATTAGGTGAGAAAGCCTTTCAACCTAAGAATCCATTCTATGTGAGAAAAACTTTCACATTATGCTAGTATGTGTTTTGGTGAGAATATCATTTCACAACACATCATCATCATTGGTACTTTACTCTCAAAGCACCCTTAAAACATTTGCATAGATTTCATAAACAATGCATAAGTCCATAATTTACCTCTTGAGGTCAAAACCCACTTTCAATCATAAAGTTTTAGAAAACATGGGTTAGATATGGATTTCATCATAAATACATGTAAAACTTACATGCTCAATTTCATAAAACTCTTCTTTGAAGATCAAAATCCCACAACATATAGTTCATAACTTGAAAACATGGGGGGTCACATAGGTTCATAAGGGAAATCATCATAAAATCATTTCAATTCATCAATTCATGCAGAGAATATCATAATTAAATCATTTAAATCAATAATGATAAGAACTCGTGATACTTGAAGAAAACCATAACTTAATTGGGAAATTCTACCTTTTGAGATAGAGGAATTTGGGAACTCCATGGATGAACGAAATCCATGGATGAAAACTATCATACCTTGAGTCCAAATGCTAGCCTTTAATGGAGAAATTGGAGCCTTAGCTTGAAACCCTAGGTGAATCCTTCTTCTTCTTCTTCAAGTTTCTAGAGAGAGAATATTTGGAGAGGAATTTGGTTTTCTTTTGTGAAATTGGAAGAATGAATTAAATGGGTTGATTTGGGGGTTGAAAAGCTTATATAGGGGTTCTAACTATAGGCAAAACGACATAGTATAGGAATTAATTAATTAGAAAAAGACCTAATTGCCCAAACAAAAAAAACTAATAGCAGTCCACCGACCTACCAACCATGGACCCAGTCGACAGACCATCGCCTGACCTATAGTCCATCCTGGATGACCGTGGGTGGTGGTCAGAGACTTTTGGCCAATCCACGGACCCCTCGACCACGGGGAGTAGTCCCATCTACTGTCTGTAGATCCCACCGTGGTCCACGACCTGGACACTTTCTGAGGGACCAATCCACGGACCCACCTATGATCCGTGGCCCACTCCATGGGTCGTGGTTGGCCCCTCGTGGATGGCATCTTGAAAGTCTAAAAAGTTGTTATTTGGTCCTTTTTTATTAAGGGGTGTTTCAACTTTTGTCCGTGAAAGTAATACAAAGGCAATACCTGAAGGCTCAAAAAGATGAGGCTTTAGGTCCGCATATCAACCTCGGTCTCCAAAGTAGCCTCCTCAATCAAACGGTGCCTCTACTAAACCTTCACTAATGAGATCTTCTTAGACCGCAACCGCCTGACTTGTCTGTCTAAAATGGCCACAAGCTCCAGCTTAAACCTCAAAGTCTTATCAAGCTGAATCGACTCCCACTGAAGCATGTGAGACTCATCAGGAAAATACTGCCTAAATATAAAAATATGAAACACATGATGAACACTGGAAAGAGCTACAGGTAAGGCTATCTCATAAGACAACTCTCATACGCGCCTCAGAATCTCAAAAGGATCGATAAACCTAGGGATAAGCTTGCCCCTCCTCCCAAATCGCATCACGCCTTTATGGGTGACACCCCCAAGAGTACACGATCACCCATCATGAACTCTTGTCATGACCCAAGGTAGCCCCTAGGCGTAACAAGCCATTTAGCATTCGTCATACAAGAAAATAGAATATAAGAGATAAAGAGACAGTTTCAACATATTAAAGTTTTATAAAGAAAAGAGGAAATCTAAACATAAGATTTTATCAGGGTGTAGCCCATACATCAAGTTCCATATCCGAAAGTAAAGAAAAAGGAAAATCAAGTTTGGTCCTCAGAATATGAGGCCTCACCAAACTTCAATCTTCTATATGAGATTCCTAGCCACGGAAGTGCGAATCTATAAGGTCGGACTCTATATTTAGGGGAAATGTAGGCAAGAGTATGTGTTAGTACAAAGTATGTACCAAGTATGACAGGCATGCATAAAATATTTGAAAGCATGCTTAAAAGGGGTATCTTCGTGAGATTCAATGACCAAGCTAAAACATGATATAAAAAGGGTTAGAAGACATAAGTCATAAAACATGGTCAATGCAAATAGTCATCAACTTAAAACACATGTAAGATAAAGTAACCTTAGTTTATTATTATGGGATATTTACCTTTAACCGACATATAAGACCATGTGAGCTATCAACACAGAATCTGGTTTCTACTCCACACTGAAAAGGGGTGTCCTACTTGCCAAGGTAAGACCATAAACTTCTAGCTTATGTGGATGCACAAGTTAATGTCTATCTAAGATGATCATCCTATGGGGGCACATAGGTATGGGATAAAGAGATTGATGCTAGAAACCCGACCTCTACTAACGGGAGAGCTTTCATCTCAATATCTTCTTGGTGTTAAGTGTAAATCCCACGAAATAGTCATTTTTTTAACTTGTCTTTATTATCCATGGAAGGGCACGTCATATTACCAATACAAGCTAAGTCATAAGTCATCCATGGAAAGGTACAATTAGGTAACCAATCCAAGCTAGGTTTCATTAGAATAGCTCCTTAACTTTGATTCATTCTAGGTGAGAAGGTCTTTCAACCTTAGAATCATTTATGTGAGAAAACCTTTCACATTCATGCATGAGGTAGTTATGTGAGCAACCCTTTCACAACAATTAACTACAATGACAACAGATATGTGTTTACTCTCAAAGCAATCTACATCATATCTCATCAATTTCACAATTTCATATCCACCTTTCATAGTTCAAAACCCACTTTCAATCCTCAATATCTAGAAAACATGGGTTAGACATGGGTTCATGGGAATTCATCATAAAATGATGTAATTATCTCAATTCATGCTTATAGATCATAAAACAATCAAGTAAATCAATATTTAAAAGAACACATGACATGGAAGAAAATCCTAACTCAATTGGGGATTTCTAACTTTGTAAATTGGAGAATTTAGGAACTTTATAGAGGAAAGGGCTCCATGAATGAAAACTATCATACCTCAATGCCAAATCATTTTTCTTAACTTGTCTTTATTATGCATGGAATGGCACGTCATATTTCCAATCCAAGCTTAAAGTCTAGAGCACAATCCTTAGATGTTGCTCATGCTCCTCCCTACCCCTCCTCGAGTATATAAGAATGTTATCAATGAACACAATAATGAAGGAGTCTATATAAGTCCTAAAAAATTGCATCATTAAGTCCATGAATATCGTTGGGATATTGGTCAACCCAAAAGACATCACTAAGAACTCATAATGACCATAACGAGTCCTAAAGGTTTTCTTAGGGATGCTCACTACCCTAATCTGCAATTGATGATAACCAAATCTAAAGTAGGTCATAGAAAACAATGTGCTACCCTAAAGCTGATCAAATAAGTTATCGATACAAGGCATAGTATACTTATTCTTAAGTTTCACCCTATTCAGCTACTTGTAATTAATATAAAAATGCATAGAACCATACTTCTTTTTTACAAACAAAATAGGAGCACCCCAAAATGAGACACTCGGTCTTGTGAAGCCCTTACCAAAAAAAACTCTAAAGCTAAATATTGAGCTCTTTAAGCTCAAAAGGTCCCATACGGTAGGGTGAAATGAGTTCCCGGCTCCAAATCAATAGCAAAATAAATATTTTGAAGGCCAAGTAGGTTGGTAGGAAACACAACTACAAACTCTCGTACAACAGGGACAAAATTAATTGTAAGGCCATCCCTACTAACATCACGAACATAAGCCAAATAAGCTAAGAAATCCCTGGATACTAATCTCTGATCCCGAATATGAGATATAATCTCAATTAGTCTACGGCTACTAGAATCTTGCCACATAAATGGGGAAATACTAGGCATGACTAAGGTAATGGTCTTGCAAAGCAATTAAGAATCACATAATAGGGGAATAACCAATCAATTCCCAAAATAACATCAAAATCCAACATATCAAACAAAATAAAGTAATCCCAATTGTGACACTCTCGGATTGTAACAACACGGGCTCTACACCCTAATCTACTACTAAAGGATCACCCACAGGAGTTGACACATGCAACTACACTAACAAAGCCTCAGAAAGCAATTCCAACCAAGAAGCAAAATAAATAGACACATATGTATATGTAGAGACTGGATCAAATAAAGCAAAGACCAGCTGATAAAAAAATAGATCACACCTCCAATAACTGAATTTGAGGCTTCAGCCTCAGCCTCCGGCCTAGAAGGTAATGCATAGAATTGACCCATCCATACATGTATTGGGCTCTAGCTCTACCACATGCACTACCTGCCTACACACCTCCTAGAGCACTCTAAGGACCACATCCATGATCCTGAGAATTGCCTCTACTCAAGGAGCCACAACCCTGCGCTTGGGAAAATCTCTAGCATAATGCCCAAACTCGACGCAATCAAAAAAGCCTTGATCACCCCAAAGTCTAGGTGGAAGACAATTTGATTTTCCCTAGCCTTTGCTTCTTGACGTCTGAAATGAGGCCTGAACTACTCAGCTAGAATTCCCTTTGGGTTGATAAGCATGTTGACCTCTACTTAAAAAGCTCCTACCACGAGATTCAAATCCACTGTAGCTATCCTGAAAGAATACCCTCTTATCACTACCCTCAAGGGACTCATGATAGAGATCTTCCATAGTACGAGCATGGTCAACTACATCTAGAAAAAAGCTACATGTCGATGTCAAGGACTCTGTAGCAATCAGAAGTAGAAGTCTTAAGCCTCAAACAAAGCATCAAACTCTCTCCTCTTCTGTAGGCAGGATCATAGTAACATGCCTAAAGACCTCGTGGAAATAGGTCTTGTACTCCAATACCAACATGGAACCCTGCTCTAGTCTAGTGAACTAATTTCTCAATTTGTCCTTGATGCTACAAGGTACAAACTTGGTTAAAGAAGCCTCAAAGAACTGCGTCCAAGTTAATGGTAGGGATCTAACTAGTCTACACTCCATGAATATACGCCACTGTCTGGATGGTCCGTCTAACTGATATGTAGCATAATCAGCCCCTCTATACTCAACCAAACTTAGTGTGTAAAGTCTCTCATGAAAACTAGTCAAGAACTCATAAGCATCCTCTCACATAGCCCTTGAAGACTTCGAAGTAGCCAATCTCAATAACCTTCCCAACATATTATGCTCATCTATTGTCATGGCGGCCTCAATTGTTACCTCTACCTAGTGAGCCACAATGCCAGGTTGCTCTTCTAGACCAACAGAGATATGTTATATACCACCTAGAACCGCTAATAATTAGTGATGGTCTTCTTAAGTCCCGATTCAACAATAGGTTGGGCTGGAAGTTGGGCTGGTCTCAGCCCAATCGACTACTAAGGCATAGACATCTATTGTGGCTCAATAACTAAATTAGGGGTCACATATCTATCCTGATTGTGAGTTGGTGTTGCAGCTCATACACGACCTCAGGATCAACCTCTAGCTCTACCCCTAGCTTGGGCTCTACCTACCGTCTCAAGAGCACTGTCCCCATCTATGGCACCTCTTGTGCTCACCATCTCTAAAAGAGTGGAACAAATGAGAATTGCAAAAACCAACATAACTAAGAGCGCACAATATGGAATAAAAAAGAAAGAAGATATTTCATATCCTCCCGAAGATAAGTTACAAACGTCTATGCACCAATCCAGAAGACTCTACTAGACATTAGCCTTGCACCAACAACACTGGTGAACCTGAGACTTGATACCAACTTGTCACAACCCAAAAATTGGGATCATGACGGCATATACTAAATCCTACTAGTAGGTGATTTAAACCTCAGCCTTAAACCAACGATAATAGGCCTGGGGAGCAGAAGAAGTAGACAAAAAAATAATAAGACAATTTAAAAAATAAGATGTAAAAATAAGAAGTAACATATATACAACCCTCGAATGAGGACAAAATTACAAGATTCATCCCGAAACATGGTGGATGCTAGTGCAAAACTACTACAAAAGATTAAGTACAGCCAAGACATACATATACAAGAAATATACAGAATGCCTCGACATACAAAAGACTAGTCATAAATATACAAAAGGAGACGAGTCAACCACGGATGCTAATAAGCTGACCCTTACTCTCCAAAAGACCAGTTGCAGAAGCGGGAGGATCAACAGGGTCAACTAGCACTCAAATCTGCATCAAGGAAAAAGATGTAGAGTGTAGCATGAGTAGAAAAATAATGAGTACTCTATAGGCATCATAGGCCAATTGAGCTCGTGATTGTAGTAACATAATAAAATAAGAATTAATGGGGTAGTAAGGCAATTGTAAATGCATAACTAGACATGAATCAAAGTAAGGCTGCTAAGGTAAACAATGAAACCAATATAGTTATCTAAACCTAATTGGACCTTTAAAAGCCTAGAAGGCATACACAAAGGCAAGTAGTGACAATCAAATACTTATTAACTCGGTTGAACTCCTATAAACCTGAAGGGTACACACAAGAGCTACACTACACGACACAACTCAACAACACACCCCAACACCTTTCCAAAATCTTATGTCAGGATAATACCATGTAACCTAGCCTCTCCAAGAATCTTACGTTGGAACAATTATTACTTCTCGGAATCTTACATCAAAAGATGAAAAGTCTTATCAAAACCTAGCCACCCAGAATCGTACATCAGAACGCCAAGTCCTTCCTAGAATCTAACATTATAAATCCTTGATAGAACCTAACATATCTGGAATATTACGTCGGAACATCTAGTCCTTCTCAGAAACTTACATCGAAAATCCTCAAAAACCAAGTCAATCTCGAAATCTTACATCGCAATGACTACATAAAAACCTAGCATCTCTCATAATCTTACATTAGATCAGTTATACTAAACCCTAGCATATCTAAAATCTTACATCAAAATAACAATAACAATAATTAACCCCTCTCGGAATCGCACCTCAAGTCAACTATCTCTCAACGAGTCTAAGTAGTCATCTCACCATAGTTAGTTAGTCCCACTTACTAATAAGGTTATCCAAAGGTCAATACCTAGCTCAAAGGATATCTAACCCAATTCATTCCCAAATCTAGACCCATAGGACACAGAAACAAACATCAAAGGCAAATACCCGCCAACCTAGGCTAAGGGTCAATAATATCGATAATAAGGTTATTCTAGCTTGTTCACAACTCATAGGAAAAAATACAACATTGAATTACTCATGATCAATCCAATAATTCTCACTACAATCAAAGCAAGGATAAATCAATTCAATAATAATAAAAACAAAGAATCATGATAAATACCAACCCAACACTTAGCAAATTATCATGTTAGGATAATCAACAGCAAGATCAAAGGATATCAAGTCGTAGCCTACCTCAGAGCAAAACACGCTAGCTCTAAACCTCTAAACCAATGTTTTTATCTTTTGAGCTACCTCTGAATGATGTCACACTATCAAATTAGTGATCTCAGTTTTAATACAACACACACCCAAATTGCAATAAACA
Organism: Solanum gracilifrons; assembly: GCA_029582605.1. NCBI lineage: Eukaryota > Viridiplantae > Streptophyta > Magnoliopsida > Solanales > Solanaceae > Solanum > Solanum gracilifrons. The sequence goes on along the minus strand of JAJOOH010009988.1, from coordinate 6,212 downwards.
AAATCAAGTCCAAAATGGCATTGTGAGACTTGTGTAATAATCCCAAAATTGACTTTGTTAATGGGTCTCAACAAAATCAAGAAACTTGTACCCAAAAAATGGGCACAAAATCCAAGATTAAATATGCCTCAAAATAGCACATGCACCAAAGGTTCAAGAATTAACACTTAAAGGATTGAAAAGGGGAAATATTAAAGGAAACTTATGAGTTAAATGCGAGAACAACGATCCTAGCAATGTCCCAACACAATCCCCCAGTAGTTTGCAATAATGCCACTGAGTTACCTTTAAATTTGAGCTCTAGATATCCGTAGAGATGAGTAAATGAGTGAGAAATTATCACGCTCCAATACTACCCCGAGACACGACTCAATGCTTAAAGTCACAAGTGATCACAAGCTAAAATCATGGTATGGAATGACACTAAGATATACAAAATCGACAATTGGAAAGTTGAAGATAACTGAAATAGGCATATTTAAACAAAACTGAAATAGACAAATATCTAAGTACACCTGAGCGGAGTCTAACTGAATGTCTGAAAAGTCTCTACTAATACGAGTTGCTAGGACAAACCTCTCGCTAACTCTAACTGTCTGAAAATAAAAATAAAATGTTGAAATCAAAGATAAAGGGTCATCCTCGGATAATAAGGACTCACCAAAATTGTTGCAATGTTGATTGGATTTGTACTAACTGCAAGCTAGATAATGAGGTCAGAACCTATATTATCAAATAATATAGGAAAAAAGTATGCGGTCGTTACTTTGAATGTACTAAATATGTGGAATATGCATCATAAACATGATGTCTAAATATATTGAATCTATAAAACATGTTTATGCAATGATCAAGTAAATAACAAGAAAATTGAATAACCTGAACTGAAATCTCTGAATACATGATCATGCAATACTAACAGATTGACTGTGGGAGATACTAAAACTGACATAAGCCATGTGAGATACTACATGAAATTCAGTGTACTGCACCTACACCGAAAAAAAGGATGCCTAATTATTGCTAAGGTAAGGGACCTGAGATGAGCTAATGTGGATCCACTAAGCTAATGTCTGTAAAGACTAATATTATGGTGGCACGTAGTTCCAAGGTCTAGGGATTGCTTCTAAAGGTTCACGGATGCTGACTAGAATCATTCATCCCTAAAACCACTCGATGCTAAGTATAGCTCACATGGAAACATGAATATATAAGCTGGAAATAGTAATAATTTGATAATACTGTACCTTAATAATAACTGATAAATACTGAGTAGCTCATAAATCATAACAATTGAAAATAATCTGAAGAATACTTTATCTGAAAGCATCTAAATCATGATAATGTGATAACTTGAGACATGCATCTGAAATAGCACAGTTCTGAATCATAAAAACACTTGTATGTTGTGGGTTCATGAAAATACCATTGAAAGCATGGAATTATAATTTAAATCATGTAATTGAAGGCTAATCATGGAGAAAAACTGAAATTAATTAACTAGGTTTGTAGAAATCATAAACTTTAAAATCTGAGGTTTACTTGGGACTCAATGGGTGAATGGATACTCATTGATTAAATTCCACATACATGGATTGAAAAACTCTAGCTTGAATCCCTTCAATGGAGACTTGAATCTGGGAACCTAGCTATTGCTTGAGAGGAGACTTAAGGGAAAGAAATCTAATTTGGGAGAGTTATGAATGGATAAGAGGTTAGGGTCACTAGGAATCACTTAATCCCACTTAGAATAGTAAAAAAATGATGTAGTATAGGGATTAAAAGATTGGCAAAGACCAAAATGACCTTTATTAAAAATTGTCGGAGGTCATCTACGAGAGGCATCTATGGTTTGTGGTTTCAACTACAGACCGTAGAACTCTATTCATAGAACTCAGAGGAAATTCCTAAGTATTTGAACTTTTGAAGTACGAGACCTAACTACGACTCATACTTACCTTTACGACCCATCCTGGTTGATCGTAGAAATAAGCTGAAATAGTGTTTTCGAAGATTGATATGCAACCCTAATCTATGACCCATAAAAAGGTTTATGAATCATAAACCTCGCTTATAAATCTCAAACCCGTTTTCCTATTTCTGAAGTCCCATCTACGAATGGTTTCCATGAGTCATTCTCCCTTTTATGACCCGTAAACTATGTCCTTAAATTCCAAAATTGTACAGATTCTGAATTTTCTAAATTATGCAACTTTTGGTTTTAACTAGGAGCCTTTAGGGTGTTAGAGAAATGAAGGCTAATATTGTTGAAACTAATATAGCTGTCACATAATTACTCAGAGGTTGGGTCCCTACCACGATCGCATGGGTCCAAGCCCGCGAACACGAAGACCAAAGAAACTTGTTTACATGATTGTGATGCCAAGCCAGTGATTGTGAAGACTAAAATTAATGTTCTTTGTGAACGCGACTCTAAGCGCACGGACACAAAGAACAAAGTTGGGTGCACCAACTCAACTTAGAGTTGGCAAAATGCCCTGAAGGGGGCATAGAATTTGTTTGGAACCCGTGCACATAAATAAACTATGCTACCTCACCAATTTTGACATTCCAAACTCAACAGATATTCAAAACTTCTATCGGAGGTCGTCTAGATAAAAAGTGGGTCCCACACCTAAGGCTCATTTTTTACCATAAGCCAAGAGGTTGCTCGAAATGAGTTTGGAAGCTTTGCGACCCGAACAAAGAATTCATCCAGACTAAAATTGACGTTTCGGGTTAGTGGAACCATCAGAATTGCATTCTGAGGTCGTTTACATGAAGTTATTACTGAAGTCAACCGTTCAAAATAGGAAAACTTTCATAAAAAACAAACGAACGACTCGGTGACTAAACTATTTATCCCAACAAGTCATAATGAGTTGGGGTTGCTATATAAGAGATCTAAACGCTTAAAATACCAAAAACAGAGAAAATGACATAGAGGGTCATTACAATTTACTAGTCTTATTATCATATCATACTTAAAGTATTAAAGATGAGCAATCGTGGACAAAGATTATCATAAACTCTAGTCTGAACTACATCTCACGAATAACCTTGTTAGCTTCACATTTTTTAACTTTCCTATGTGTCCCAGAAGTTATTATTTATTATTAGACACCTAGAAACTCTCCTAGGTGCTGTCCAATGCATATATCTTATACAGATGATCATAAGATGGCCAACTAAAGGTGGTCTATGTTAAATGTATAGCATATGTTGCCCAAGTCACTAAATCTGTGTATTTCTTATAATTATATACATCACGATCTAATGTATGGTACACCTCCTTAGGGGCTCCTATGAGGGTCATGTATTTCCTAAAGACCATATGTTCCATATCTTGATCTTTCATTAGGGGGAACCATGCTACGCCTCCCTAGGGGATCACTATGAGAGTCATGTATTTCATGAAGGTCATATGTTCCATATCTTGGTCTTTAGTTAAGGTAACCAGTGCATGACATTCTAGCTAACTAGTTATGTGCCACAAAGGGTAGTACTATGCACATACTAGCGTCGCACGATATGAACCTATATACATCCACCCAACGCTATAGAGTGGGATTTATTTGCATATTATGAACTATATCTCTCATATAAAAAGTAAGGAGCTTTTGAATCTCACAAGCCATAGATATCTATCTTTCACGTATTACACATTTCTCTTTAACATGATATTTAGATATTCAAGTGATGGCTCTTGTTTTATCTTGTAACTATGATGCCTATATGATCAAATATCCTAGTGTAACTATATTATGGCTATTTTTTTCTCATTGCACGTGACATATATACCCAGGGGCGGACCTAGGTGGACCCTAGGGGTTCACCCGAGTTAAAAAATTACACTATAAATAGAACGTCAAATTTTGATTTTATGCGTATATATATTAAAATGAACCCCCTAAAAACAAGGTACAGGCTTGGCTCAGTGGATAAGTGGTTTAATAGATGCTCCTAGGTCACGGGTTTGAATCCCATGGACAACATTTTATCCCTCCTTAAATGCTTTGGAAAATGGAACTTCTTGGGCTTAGACTTTCTTCTTCTTTTTCATTATTTTTTCTTTGTTTCCATTTCTTCTTTTTAATTTGTTTTTCTTTAAATTTATTAGACACATTCTTTTTATTTTTATTTTTTATTCTTTTTATATCTATTATTTATTTTGTTTCAACGTAACTCTTTTTTCATATACTAACTTAAATAACTCTTTTAAAAAATGATGAAGTATATTTAACTAGAAATTGATGAGATAGAAATATAATTATTTTTTTTAAAAAAAGGTAAACTAGATGTAATTGAATGAAGAAACTTAAATATCGTCAACATCCTTTCAAAAATATTAATTTATAGAATTCATGAAATTTCTTTAATAGTTTTAATTCTATTTTAGAGAGATGGAAACTAAACATATTTGATTTATTCGTTATTTGTCTTTTTTACAAATTATGACTAACCTAGTAAATTGAACTATATGAACTAAAAAAATTGACGATGCTATTTATTTATCTTTTGAATATGCATTATAATATTAGTAACTATATTCTTACACACTTTTAGAGAATCTTGACGATTTTCATAGTAATATGTGATTGAATGGATGCTACTTTAAAAGGTTTTAAAAAGTGAAAATTAAAGTAAGACATTACAAAATAAAAGTATAAAAAGCACAAGAAATTTTAACAATGCTCGATGGAGCATGATAAAAGTAGAAAGAAATGATTAATACGGTATGATAAAGTAAGTTAAATTTAGCATGATAAGGTAAATATATTTCTTTCCCGTCGTGCTGCCTTTTTCATCATTTAATTTTCACATGTTTTAGGAGTTAACTTATGTAATACAGTCGATCCACTAAAATTCTTATGAATGTATATTTGTCCTCAATATTTTGATTAGTTTAGTCTTTACTTTTATGAACCAATGAAATATTTATGGTTCTTGTACAAAGAGCATGCGAGGGACTACTACGCTCACCGCGCACTTGCATTACCACCTGAACTTCTCCTTTATACTTTGAACCCCTGAGCAAAAATTTTGGGTCCGCCACTGTATATACCCTGTGACTTCTTGGGATTTTAAATAAAGACTTACGATCAAGAAAAGCATTATGGATACTCGACTCCAAGGAGTAATACTATACTAATATTGTAAATACTAACAGATAGTTAAGAATACATGAAAATAGGTAAGTTCAAATGGGATAAAGGTATAGATGTATACATATTTGATAAACATGTAGTCATGTGATTAAAGCTTAACATGAAAGTTTTGTCCGTATTGGTATATCAAATAACCCATGTAGACTATTATCGAAAAAACAAGTGACTCTTGTGTTTTAACAGTACAAGATGTTTTAGCTTCACATATCTCTAGTCTTGCTCCAATATCATGGTGTGCTGATTTTGACTTTCATTCTACAATCATACGTATAATGAATAACAATAAAGCGGCTAAATAAGCAGTTAACCAAGAAGACAAACACAAAATGCTCTCATGAAGAACATTCCATGAGTTAGTTACCAAAACAGTTAAGATAAAGTTTATTCAAGGGCAATTAGTGTAATAAGTGTAATGAACTAAGTCGGTTAAGTTTGTTATTCATTTTATTCTTGTTGATGAGTTAGTTATTTTTTTGTTGTTAGTTAGTTAGATTCTAGAACTTTCTTATTGTTGAATCTGTATAAATACATCTTCATGAAATGAAGTTTCAGTTTTCATTTTCCCCAAATCAGAGCATTCTTTATTTCTCCTCAAAGCTTCAGATCAGCATCAATGGAGAATCAACATTCTCCATCAGTTTTCGTTTAACTCAATATGGTATCAGAGCCGTAACGGTTCTCTTTCAATCTCCACAGTTCAAATTTCTTTTTGTTTCGTCCCTTTTTCTTTCAGTAATTCAACTTCACACAGAATGGAACAGAGCAGTCATCAAGAAGGAACTTCAAATGGCAATCAACCTCCAGTCCCTGTTTCTCTGGATCTAACCAGTGTATTCTATGTTCATCCTTCTGAGAATGCTGGGTCTACACTCGTCCCTGTCCTGTTCGATGGATCTGGATATCGTTCATGGAGACGAGCTATTCTTCGATGCCTATCAGTAAAGAGCAAAACAGGTTTCATCAATGGGAAAGTGCAAAGACCATCTACAGATTCAGCCGAATTTCCTCAGTGGGAGAGATGTGATGATATGGTCACCTCTTGGA
>JAJOOH010009987.1:0-61719 GCA_029582605.1 Solanum gracilifrons | reverse complement strand
TTAAAGTTTGTCAACTTATTACTTATAGAATTGTGTTAACAATTCATATAATGATTGCTTCAATAAAATGATATTTTTCAACGTTGAATTGATAAAATCTTACCTAAAATTAATAATTTTAAATAAAAAAAAAGTACTCGAAAAAATCATCTATAAAAAAAATTAAGTATTTAAATAAATATGTATGAAATTTGTTAGGCCTCAATTGAAATTTCGCTTTAGGCCCCCAATTACGTTGAGCCGCCCCTGCCGTGTGTGTGTTGCAAATAGTGGCATACGCCTATTTTTTGAGGAAGAAAATCCCAACAATACTAGTCCAAAATTCGAGCTTTATGTTTTAAATAAACTTATTGATCCAAAAATAATGTAAGATGATTTACTGAAGGGAAAAGTAAGGAAATAATGCAGCTAGCTGAGAATATACAGATCTTTAACAGCCTGTTTGGAAGTGTTTCTAAGGGTGTCACTGCACCAAGATCTTTACCAACAATTGATTAGCGATAATAACTTAATGTCACTAAATATATTTAATTTAGAGGCAATTACTAGTGACAATTATATTTTAACACTCTTTATAAATGTTCGTAAAGCCTATATAGCGATACTGGATCTAATGACAATTAATTAATATTTGTAAAGACTTTAACACTCTTTGTTAGTGAGCATATTTATTATCGCTTAAAATTATTTTTATTGTAGTGTATGTTTGGAATATATAAAGGCAAATATTTTGGAAGAGGCTCCTCTCCGGTACACTAATCTCTTCAGTTGGTCCAGTGCATATTTAATTTAATGATATATGTCAATTTTAAAATCTAATGGTTCATATTTATTTAAATAAAATAACCTTTAAATCATGGTCAAATATCATTAACCATGGTTATTACTATTTCTCTTTCTCTCTCCTCTCTCATCTCTTTCTTTCTCACTTAATTCTGTAACAAACCTTTTGTTAACAACAAATTGCTTTTTCTTTCCATTATTTTCACACCGTGATAAAAAGAAGACAAAATTCAAAGGATGAACTTGGGTTATAAAATTTAAAAAATTCAACCCATGAGACTACTTCTTTGAAGCTTGGTTCAGTCACAATGGTGATCCACAAAACTCTGTCGTCTTCTTCGTAACGTCAATTTTTTCAATTTGAAATTTCTGCAAAAGTCAGCTAAAGGATCTGAAAAGGGCACGAAAAATGGGTAGGAAAATATTTTTTCATATACTTTTTTTTCTGGTGAAATTCTCCATTTATTTTTTTGGTCTTCTTTTCTTGTGGTATTTATAACTGTAATCTTTAATTGAAGCTAATCACTCCATTTCAGTCTTTCTCTTTTGAGACTCTTGTTGTGCCGTAATTTTCCTAACCCTTAGAAAAATCATTTTTTGAAATGTTCTAAGTATAAAGCAATTTGAGAAAAATACTTAGAAAAGAGTCGCCACTTAATTTTTTAAAGAAATTAAGAAAACTTATAATTTTCAAAGATATAAAGAGAAAAAATCATTTGAAAATACCAAAAAGGGTTCGGGGTTCAATTTACACTTCGAGAAGGGTTTAAGCATTCGAAGTGTCTGCTAATATGCGGTTGACCTGTGATTTGACTAAAATATATTTTTGACTATTTTTAGAAAAATGATTTAACATAAGAATGATACTTTATAATATTTGATTAATTTTAAGAAAAATAATTAAATAAATGACACATTTTATATATATATATATATATATTTTTTAGAGAAAGGGATCCAAAATGGAACATTTGATTCGAAATACAAGTGATTAGAATATTAATAAAACTAGATTAATTAGGACTTACTTGACTCATTTTTTGAAGAATAATAATTTAAATCAAATTGGTTAGTTTAAGCATGAACCTCATTTTAAATTAGTTGAAGAATAAAATCAAAGTTTTGACTAACTTTTTGAGAAAAAGTGACAAAGTAAAAGAAAGCAATTTTTTGAAGTTTATTGAAGAAAAATACTTAAACTTAAAATAATTTTAGAATGAGCAAAATATGTGAAGAAGCGTTAAATAACACATTTTTCAAGAATAAACGACTTAACTTAATTGAGGATGTAAAATCTTATCAATATTTAATTAATAAAATAAATGACCTCAACACAAAAAAATAATATTCAAAGCAAACCAACACAAGGAAAATAACTCGTATTTTGGGGAATCTAATTAAGTTAATTAAAAATTATAAAGTTAGAGTTAAACAACAAACAATAAATAATCACAATTAAATAATTAAAGAGTAAGGGAGAAAATGAATTTGGGCCAAATTCGCTGGAATTTTTGGGGTTTAAATCTGAACCCGTTTTTGTATACACCTTATGTATACTAGTGTATATGAGAGTATATATCAGCTCTTTTCATGTATCTCTCGCTTCCAAACACATGTGTTTCGCCTCCGCCCTGTATTCTACTCCCAATTAGGAATTCATACATTTTTTTTCCATTCCGGACTTGGCAACAAAGGAGATGACTTGAAAAACTTTTGGGCCTAAGTGGCCCGTTTCATATGCAAAGGGGTTGGAGAAGAGTTCAGTGAACTCATCCGATGATGCCATACAGAGGAAACAAAAACAAGAGTTAGCCAGCTATATATTTTCTGGTGGAAATGAATCACGACTCATAAAAATATAAAATTAGAGTTCAACACTATAACAACAAAAATTCAAACAAGCAAGATTATAATAGTCATAATATATATCTCCCTTGGAGCAAAATGATATTACCCACCCGTGGAGTATGCCATTCAATTAGTAACCAAAAGAAAAATTCTCACACAAAACAAAAAATAAAATAAAATCCCTTAATAACATATCTAAGCACATAGATACTTATTCTTGAGTATAAGTACAGAATCAGCCATTATAAGAAATATATATATTTATAGATACTTATCACTAAACATCTATGCAGACTAAAACCAAAATATGCACATTAAGCCACATATCACAAATATTAGACTAATGGACATGAATATTCAAAACGGAGAAGCTAATCAATGAGGCAGTAAGCACATGACGAGGATAGAATAGCCTTATTAGATACAAGGATCAAAGTTAGAAAGGAATTCAATTTTTAAAAATGAATTATTTTGAACAAAAATAGTGAACAACCGGTTGATTCGAAGAACATGGAGACATATATTTATCTTCTCAAACATATATTCCAGGTTGCTCTCATTACGATGTAAAGTAGATAGATAGAACATGAATCATATGTGAAATGAGAGGTATTCGGCTATATGAACGGGTAGCTATTTTCCAAACTTAAACTAAAATGAATATAAGGTAAAGACCAACTCGAGGCTAGGCAAAACAGATTCTATGAAATGGGTATAACAAATAAACTCAAAACAATAGCAACTCTCACACGAGAAAATCACAAATAACATACAAATACCGACTCTTTAAATGCCAAAATTGAGACAAAATTGATCCAATGGAGATTCACATACTTAAAAAAAACAGGATCAAACTTATAAAAGAAAAAATAATCGAATTGCTCAACATGAGGTAAAACAGAGTAATCCGCTAACAATAATATCAAGTTAATATCAAAGTAATCAGTACATCGAGAATATACAACGATTTATATAAGACGATAAAAGTTTACCTTTTCCGGGACAGCGACTGGGACGACGAGCTTGACTATGAAGCAACCCCCACTACCACAATAAAGTTTCGTTGGAGAATCCTCTGAATTCCAAAAACCAAAAGCCTCGATTCCAATGAAGTTATTTGAGTAATTCTTAATATCCAAAATATCTATATTTTTCTAGATGAAATTAGGTGATCTAATAAAAAATATGTTCTCTTTTTCGGTCTCCTTCCTCTCAATTAAAAATAAACATCTATTTTTTAGAATGTCCCTCCCCCTCCATTACAGTGGAAGGATAGGGGTATATGTATAGGGAGATTCGAATTGAGAAAGGTGGGAAAACAGGTGGAAAGGAAGAATTTGAATTCGAAATTCAAGTTCTCTTTTCGAAGCAACAGTGGAAGGAATGGGTAATCCCTGAAAATGGGGAAAAGGGGACGTGAGGGGTTATGGGTTTTGCAGATGACCACGTTTCTGGGTTCTCCGCGATTTTGGCTGCTGTCCGTGATTTCTGGCTTGCAACGTCTTGAATTTTTGTTCTCGCGTTGAGGAAGAAGGGGAAAAGGGTCGGGTCGGATTGGCTGCTGGATTGTATGCTGATTGTGAGAATGAGGAATTGGATAGGGCTTATTTGAAAGCTGGAAAGGAATTGGGCTGGGTACTTATTTGTGATTGGAAATTGGAATTGGGCCTGCTGGAGTGAAACAAAAGGGCCCAAAATTGTTCTTGAATGATAGGATGAATTGTTATTAAATAATGGATATCAATTATAGCCTAATAGAATTTAATTGGTGAATTCAACTAAAATTTAAACAAGATGAGTTAATATAAATTAATTAATGAGCTTCTTAATCTTAACGAAATAAGAAATAATTAACTTAATTATAAACTAACTAATTCAATTACAAAACCAATTAACTCGATATTATAACTATAACTTAAAGTAAATTAATAAAATATTTAACTAAAATGTAAAATCTTTTGTGATGACTTTTCAAATATTTATAAAATAACAAGATTGCTAAAATATACATGTTTATTATTAAAAAATGATAAAATTACTTTTAAAAAATAATTTGAAAGTATTTTGAATTTCATAAAACTCATTAATTCAAAATTATAACTATCCCTAAATTTAAAATATAAAATCTTTTTTTTCCTTTAGACGATTTTCGAATAATCATAAAATATTTCAATTATACACATAATTATGTAAAACATATATATTATCTAAAAATTATGAAAAGTGACAAAACTATTAAAAAATCTTGCAAACTATATTATTATTATTTTTTGGGAATTTTATAAAACTAATTATTTTAAATCGTTTGAAATTGGAGAAGCTCGAAATGATTAATTTATATTGTGGAGGGTCAAAATTGGGTGTCAACAACTCTCCCTAGTTGTTCATATGTAAATGTAAAAACATTAAAATACTGATGTAATTTTAATTTTCAATTATTTGATTGCTCTGTTTTTCGAAGAGTTTTGGAGGGGGAAGAAGTGTTTCTTTGCTGATTGAGAAAGGAATGAGAGGAGAGAGAATTACTAATAATCATGGTTAATGATATTTGATCAAAAAAAATTAATCTGATCCATTAAAAATTAAAGACCCTCTTCCTATTTTTTAATCTTCCCAATGTTTGATTGACCGGTCAAAATATTTTTTTCTAATAAAACAAATTCTTCTTGTTTTTTGAAAAAGAATCTTTAATTTATTTATTTATATAACAACTACGTTGCAAGTACATGCTAGTTAGTTAGAACCACCTCCTGAGTTACTAATGGTGGGATCATTACATACGGGGCAAATTTATTATGCATTTTATGGTGACCATGAATTTATAATTTTTTCATAAAATTATGTATTTTAGCGATTATATTATATATAAATATTTTTATAATAATATTTTTTATTCACGATATACCAAACCAAAAATATATAAATAATAAAAAGAATAATTGTTTTATATATAAAAAAAAAAGAGAGCATTTTTTTACCTACCAAACATATTCTAAATAACTCTAGAGAAACTCCAGCAAATTCCATCACAAGCACTCCATTCTCCATTTTGATGGTCGGTGGATGCACATTGTAGACCAGATTAAACCCCCCATTATATAGTCACGCAGATATCACAAAATCTTTTTCTTAATCATTATTTTGTTCACAAGGGTCACCACCCAAAATGTCTTAATAAATAATAACGATTGGTTCACATGGATGATCATTAATATTTTGATCGATCAACTTCGAGACATTTCCAAAAAAAGACATGTTAGTGACAGCTAAGTTTTGTAATAAAACACCTGATTGGATATACACCAAATACTCAGTTCATCTAAACCTAATACTTTTAGAGGGCAGAGATTATGAGTTTGACTGAATCCAATAATGTTTTACTTAAATAAGCTATTTGTATCAAGAAGTTTATTGATTATATATGCAATATTAGATTTTTTGAACCCAGCTATAATCTCTTAGAGTCTTCATTTTAAATAATTTAGAATTTATAAAATTAAAATTTTGGCTCTGTTTTTGAATACTTTTGAAATATGAGCATAAATTTTATAAGTAAACATTCAATAATAGTAGTAGATATAAACTCATAATTTGAAACTTATAAGTTAGAAATCCTAAATCCGCCTTGAACAAGGAAAATAAGTATATTGGGACTAGAGAGTGATACTTCGTCCGTCCACTTTAATTTTAACTGTCGTGGTTTTTTTTTATAGAGTCAAACGATAAGAATTTTGACTAATATTTTATGATGTACTATTTTTTAATCACATTGATATGCAAAAATTGTAATGTATAATACTTTTTGTATAGATTTTGAATATCTAAATTTTTTGTTTAAAATATTAAAAAATTAGTCAAATTAACATTTAAAAATCGTAACATGAAAATTAATTGTGGACACACACAAAATATACAATATAGTGCAAAAACTCATGATGTGCATTAATTGGCATGCAACATATTTTATTGTTATATTTGCATTGCAGTATATATAGGTGCAAACAAAGGACTCTTTGGGTAATCCAAAAGCAATATTCTTCTCTCTGTCAATTGCAGCGTTTAATTAATTTGGTCTCAAAATGCCTTGTATAGCTTTTGGACGTTTTGACGATTCATTCAGTGGTGGGTCTATTAAGGCCTATGTTGCTGAATTTATCTCCACCTTGCTTTTCGTCTTCGCCGGTGTTGGATCTGCCATTGCCTACAGTACTTTCTAATAACTCTTCCTCCTCCTTAAAGAGAAAATTACTCATATATCGAAAACAAAAACATTAAATGTTTATAATGTAGCCATAGATCATTCCATGCAACGTAACGCTATTTTTGGATCTAAGTACGTAATTTGGGAAATTTTGAATTAGATAATTAATTATTCTAAATATTTTGCAGATAAATTGACAGCAGATGCAGCTCAGCTTGATCCTGCGGGACTAGTTGCGGTCGCAGTTTGCCATGGATTTGCTCTCTTCGTGGCCGTTTCTATTGGTGCTAACATCTCCGGTGGTCACGTTAACCCCGCTGTTACTTTTGGTTTAGCTCTTGGCGGCCAAATCACCCTTCTTACCGGCCTGTTTTACTGGGTCGCACAGCTTTTCGGTGCCATTGTTGCTTGCTGCCTCCTCAAATTTGTCACTGGAGGATTGGTAATTAGTTTTCAAATTATGATTTAGTGAGAATTCTGATACCGATTCCAACTTGTTTGACCGTAATTATAATTTAAGATTGAATTGTAAATTGATTATCTCAAAAATATCTAAATCTTTTTTTCTCTCTGCAGGCTGTTCCAATCCACGGTGTGGCAGCTGGTGTAGGAGCTACTGAAGGAGTTGTAATGGAAATTATCATCACATTTGCATTGGTGTACACTGTGTACGCCACAGCAGCTGACCCCAAGAAGGGATCATTGGGTACCATTGCACCCATTGCCATTGGTTTCATTGTTGGTGCCAACATTTTGGCTGCGGGCCCATTCTCCGGAGGTTCAATGAACCCAGCCCGTTCTTTTGGGCCTGCAGTTGCTAGTGGCAACTTCGCTGGTAACTGGATTTATTGGGTTGGACCACTCATTGGTGGTGGCTTGGCCGGTTTAATCTATAGCAATGTCTTCATGAACTACGGCGACCATGTTCCTCTCTCTAGCGATTTCTAAAAAAAATGTTTGAATTTGATTGTGTTTGGTACCTTATTAATTCGCCTTTTTGTAATAAAAGGAATAAGAAAAGCGACATTTTGCTGTTTTTTTCCTTTTTGGTTGTTTAACATTTGGTCAGGTTGTCTTGCTCAACTTTTAGCTTTTGTTGTGCATATTTGGATACAATTTCGATGAAATGTTCGAAATGGTGTACGAATTTGATGAGATTTTATCCATTCATTGATCATATTGGTTGTATTTTACAAAATAGACTAAAGAAAATTCTCTCATCTCCCACCACACCCAATAAATGGAAAATAAAGATAAAAAATCTTTTTGGTTCCATCTCTCTTTGTTTTTACAGGTTCAAAAATAAAATTGTAGTGCCTGGAAATCGAACGTGGAACTTCAAGTGATTTTGAACACCCTAAATCACTAATCTAACTTCTAGTCTTGTGTTCAAAGGATTCAAGATCTATAGATACATACATAAACAATAAAAAAATTACCTTAAATATACAACAGTGTAATTTTTTACTGAAAAAAGATTAAGATGAACACGCTCACCCCTCTTAGATCCGCCTCTGTTTACAGTTATGCTATCTATCTAGGGAAAAAAACTCGACTCAAGAGTACCTAAAATATTTTCCTTTTGTGCTCCACGTCTGCTTATGTTTTAAAAACATTCACCTATTCCTCAGTAAAAAGAAAATGCTACTAAGAGCTGATAAGCATACACTGTACAAATATGAACAATTGTCAGATGACTGCAACGCTTAGAAATTTAGAAACTCGAAAGCTTCATTTTAAACCATGGATATATATGAACAATTGTCAGATGATGCCTAGAGAAAATACAGTTGATCAAAAACAAAGTTGCTTTCTCTAGAACTAAATTTAGCAGGATCTGTGTGCATGTGCTTGTGAAAAAGTGTTGTTTCTGTTTCCTCTTACTGATAGTTTCTTGCATTGGCTGTAATAAGGTATATGTGCAACGCCTCTTGCCACTCTACAGAAGTTAAGCTGCACCAACACCATGATAATGAGGTTGTTTCCCGCAGCTTGCATTCACTCTATAACTTTAGAAGAAGGGTTGTCTATGCTGCTTCGAGCTTGGACTTCTTTCTTCTTCGTTCTCTTTAATTGTTTCGTTAGATCAAGCCTTTCAGAAGAAAACGGTGAAGGAATCTGGGCCATAAAGATTAACTTATAAGCAAATGACAGAAAGGAATAATGTATAGATGATAGATTACAGTTAATTACCAAACTTGGGACATATTTCTTGATTGCCGCTAGCATTGCTGCATGACCCACTGCGGAAACCTGATAAATTTAACACAGTGAATCTTTGAGAAGCTCTTTTATTTGTGAGAACAATGGGAAAAAAATATTTTTCACATTGACATTGTGAAACTAGATGAAGGTTGTTCATGCTAGAAGTATATTGTACAACAACTATGAGAATCAATCCGCTACCATTAATACAATTTCGTGGAAATGAGCTTTAATTATTTAATTCTTTTTTGGTAATCTTGAGAACCAGGATAGACATGTCACATTTTCCGGATCATTTCCTTTAAAAAAAGACTTTAGCATGCTTACTTTGTAGTCCTTTCAAACTCGGCATATAAGTTCTATAGGCGCTAAAATATTTCTAGCATAGAGAGCATGAAGTTGACCAGAAGACAAGTTCATTCAGCAGAGAATATAAGCTTTGAGCAGAAGGAACAAAAATCTGTTGTTTGATATAGTTGATCCTTACAGGGATTAGCATTAAGATGGTTATGGGAACAAGGGTAGCTATATCACCCAGCGTTCTCTTCATTTTCTTTCTCTCCCTTTTGGTGAGTTGACGGCCTTTCAACTGCTTTATAAGTAGCTCTAAAGCATCCGATACGTCTGTAAAGAGCAATTCAGTACCCATCCAGAAATCCTATAGCATAATGCAATAAAAAATTAACTACTATAGAGCATACTCTTTTGATATGATTGAATAACTGGATAATAACTTACAACACTTGCAGATATCAGCTTGGTCATAGATTTTCTTAGTAAATTTTCATGCATTGGTTTGGGTGCAGTAGAGCATTCCGATTCCACCAGTGTCACAGGATCCATCACAGCAGAGCTGGTGGCCTGTCATTTGATAAAAGAAATTATCAGTCTATAAAGGGCTTCAGAAACTGATTCCAGAGTTAAGAGATTGTGAACAAATATTAGATGACTAGAGATGCATTTTCTTGACGGACAGTCTATTTAGTAATCGAGAAATTTTGAACCAAGAGTGATTCACTAGAGAATAAACTCAGTATAGCAGTCCCTATTTATTAAATCTGGTGCTTGTACCTGATTCGATCTAGATCTATATTGATGTATTGGCTTCTCTTTCACATCCAATATGATGGATGAACCCATTCCACCTTTACTAAACAAAGATGCTGCCGGATCAGATGCACTTCTATCAGCAAAATTTTGCACTTCTCTGTTTAAGAGGATAGGCAACTCATCATTGGAATGTGCAGCAACAGAAGATTAAACTCTGTCATTAAATCCAACATACCCTGTTCTATCATAAGCTGCCCAGTAGTCCTCCAGACATACAGACAGCAGACTCTGACTAAAGAGATTGACAGAAATCAGCTTAAGAGTGAGCTACATTTATGTTGAGACTTCCAATACATACTCAGAATGATTTGATACCTCTGAAGCAAGAAGTCCAGTAACTTTGCATCTAATGGCTGCTGCACAGAATTGTTATAGTGGGCGAATCCAGCTATAACATCATAGCATACAGTTAAAACAGTGTACAAAATTATTTCTTTTTCCGCTTGAATTGGATGTTGTTTGGATCTTCTTTTGACACAAAACTTGCTAGCAGATTCAGCATAAAAGTCAAGCCATCCAATTTCATTGGCTACTACCTGCGAGAATTGTTTTCAGCAGCAATAGTTTATTTCTTTCATATTTTCCAAGTTATTTTAAACACTTACCTCCATGAAGAGCTGATACTCAGAGAGAGTGGAGAATTCTGGATGCATAAGAAGGCTACCACATTCTAAGTAACTGCAAGGAGAAAGCGCAAAATTGTCCAATATCAATCAAGAGGAACAAAATTGTCTCTCTTCATTGTCGCAAAATTGTACAGGCCATACTGACTAGAGTAAGGAAAGTAGGCTCTCTTTTAAATACCTCAGAAAATCTCTAGTTTGCTCATCAAGATCCTTTACACCCATTTCCGAGAGGAACAATCTTGTCTCTCTTCCCAGATATGCAAAAAGTCCCAGGGTAGCTAAACTATTTTCTTGAACCTGTCAGATCTTGAAACTACAATCAGTTCAATATATAACCTTTTTTTTTGACACAATTACAAGTAACTGATGCATCCAAATTACAGAACAACCTTCATTGTCTTTTTAGCCACGGCAAACCTTTAATTCCGCCAACTAACTACTCCCTAATATTGTTAATCTTCCTTTTTTTCATAATTGTAGTGTCCTGACCAACTTGCGCACGTCTCTACTAATTCCACGGGTTACCCTCTACCTCCCACCAGCATAGGTACAGGATAACTTTGTCCATCAAGGTTTTATGAGAAGAATCACCTGTATTTTTGCCTCCGGTGGTATTTGAACTTGAGACCTCATGGTATTCAATCAATTATCAATCTTTTTATCAAACTTATAGAAATAGGAAGAAAAAGGTGTTTATCAACTCAAAATCAGTCCCATAATGGAGTTTCTTTAATATTAAAAGACAGAATTGACAAAATACAGAGAGAGAAAAATTGCATGTAGATGTAACCTTCTCTCTCTGAATTCAAGACCTAAACACAGTTCAATGACAGAGTTACGTCGAGATATCATATGTTTGGACGTATTCCACAGGTTTTGTGCAACAGTAAAAAAGAGATCATTCACAGAATTAATCGGCTACAAACCAATTAGTAAATGCTAACCTTGTCGTGAAAATTATGCTTGTCTGCAATCACATTTTCTCTGTGAAATGCATTACTGAGTTTTCGTTGAACCAATCCTATCCAAAATTCTACATCTTCAATATTGTTACTTGGTAGAACCTTTCTACCAAAATGGATCAAGAAGTCTTCTTCGAATCCAGCCTCAGTAGCTAAATAGTGCAATTTATCAACTGAAACAAGTCTATGTGACAAGTTCATGAGCTCTACTAGTGCATCTTCAACTGAAGCTGAAAACAAAGGACAAGAAACTCGTCCTGAACCTAATTTCCGCACTGCTGTGCAACAACTTATTGCCAAGATATTTCCTGCAACACCACTGAATAGTTCTGTATTAGATGTTTTATCAACTGAGATATGACAAATATGTGCAATATCAATCAGAAGATTACTGTTCAAGAGCATTCAGTTGCATCATGAAAACAGCTAATATAATCTGATAACAAAGCAGTGGTCTTTAAGGACATACCTTCCTGCATAGTCCACAGACCATTTCTTGAATAGGGGAATGAACATTCCTGCAATCCGTGACAGCTCCAGTGTTCTAAACCATTGCACCAGCTTTGGATGCCTCAAATTCAACTGGCTTTCAATGCGCTCTCCAAGAAAGTCAGTGATTGGGGATAAACTGATGTAAAACGAGGAGAACATGAAAATAAGAAAAAGGAAAAAATTGTCAAATCGTGACATGTAGTTTCCTTCTCCATATATAGAAGACACACAGACACATAGGAGTTCATGATGTGGGTTCCACAACGAATATTATCGGAGGAGAAGTAAAAACTGAGTGAGCCAGAAATTGATAAGCTTAACACTTAAAACTACATGACAATACACGAATGTCCATTTGTGGAAAAGTTCAAGATAGTCAAACTTACATTTCATGAACAGAAGAAACATTGTTGCTGCGTTTGCGAGAAAGAAACACTTCCACTTCTATTGCTGCTTTGAACAAAGCATAAATTGCTACCTGTGAAGCAGCACATGTTTTTATTTGTTGCATAGGTTACAAAGTTCGCGAACTTGACAATTATTATAGTTATGAGCTAGGTGTTTAATATGGAAGCACGATTGATATTAACCTTCACAGTTTAAAACTGAACCACAAAATGCAGCGTCAGAAATCTCTACTAGCAGAAATGCAGGTTGTACACTTCCATACCTGATATGCGATGCTTTTATGCCAGGCATGCACATCCACCCCAACCCATGCCATTGCAAGCTCAGGCCTATTTTTAGCCAATTCAAGGGTCTGTACTGCAACTGAAAAGCTTCTTGCAGACTCATGCAGTACCCACACAAGACAATTGACTCGGCTGAATTCCATCTCAACCCTGTGACTACTGACTATAGAAGAGTCCACCATAATAATGTTTTGGTCAGGGTTGCCTGTAGCTGCCACTGATCCTAGTGCTTCTGAAGGAATGCATTTCACTGGAATCTTTTGGGACAATGATCCAGAAAGATGTCCTTGCAGAACGACATATTTTACACAGCCAAAACTCTGCTCATTCACATTTATGTTAGATGAACACAGTTTCTTAGTACCAGATTTTGCTAAGTTCCATGATCTGACAATTTCTCTGCAGCACAGAAGATCCATCAGGGAATTCTATTTAATGGCTGAAATATGAAGAATTCAAACGTCTCAAGGACATTGTAATCTACCTTTGTATACTGACAAATATCTATGATTTAGAGATTCTGATGGTGATTTCAATTTGAGATCCCCAAACCTAGTAGACTTGCTTGGACCTTTTCTGCAGATGGTGTTTATAGTCTCCTGACTAAACTCATCTAAGGTTAGCAGTTAATTTGTCAGTGGGATGATTTGCACTCCCCTCACACACAATTTTAGACAACTAAACTGAACTGGTTAAGTGGAACTTATCACTGGATGAAGGACAACCATCTAAGAAGCATCAAATCTAGCATTTGTCATTTGTATGATAGTAAAACCTTTCCTTCCTTTCTTGAATTGTATACACTTGAAGACTTATTCACATTGCACTTATTATTTAAAATCAATCAATAATACTCCACACCAAGCTAGTTGACAGTTGTGGTTGACATATGAGTTCTCTATATCCACGCCATTCTAATTTGGACATATTTCATGTGAATATTAGTAAATAAATTATCTTTCAAGGTAAATAAAGAGTTCTCTAAAAGTAGATTTTCTCAAAATCTCACACTTGTCTCTACACTGATACAAGTCTCTAACACAAACAAGAATACCTTGCCAAACTAGATTGAAGTGTAAAACAACTTAACTTTGATACCATCTAGTTGATACTATATTGACCATTTGTTTTCAGCGTGTTTTGTTCTTGAGCGATCTTCCTCAGTCTATTTTCTACATGTACTTCTCCCATTTATCAAAGGCGATCATTTCTAATTTGTCCAATCTAGTATGATCACACATCCATCTTAACATCCTTATCTTGTAGATATATCGATCTTAGAAGCCCAACATTCCTTCCCACATAATATTAATGGTTCACAAAATTATTATTAGACAAGATAGTGTAAAGAAATGATTCCTGGGTCTAACTAACTCCAAAAACTAGCTCAAGAGGGGGAGGATTTCCCAATTTATTGATTTCGGTATCTCAACTTAAAATTTCCATTCCTTTAACTCACGGAACAAGAAGAAATCCACAAATATACTCCACCATTAACCAATGCTTATTAATTCCCCAAACACAGACTGGCTCCCCCCCAAACATTTCCATCTCAGAAATGAATCTGATGTACTAAAAGGCAAAAGCTTCAGGGATTGAACTGATAACAACAAATATTTATACTAAGCACATTATTCGATTAAGAAATACAAAGGTGCAAATCGTTCGCGTTGACTCTTCCATTTAACTGACAGATTTCAGGATTCAACAATTCGATAAGACGATGATGCATACTAGTAAACATAAAAGAGAAAATTTGGGGAGAGAACTTACTGATTGTGTAAACTGGAAATTCGGAGAGCGAAAAGGGAAGCCATTGAAAAGGCGACGAAAAAGGAAAGAAGAAAACGGATAGGGGTGAAAAGGGTGTATTTAAAAGCGAAGCCATCGAGGTAGAGAGAGAAATAAATCTGGAATTTGATATTTGGCAGTTGAATACCTAAATCCAACTTGGGATTTAGCTCCAACCAGCTACCCCCTAACCCCGATGTTCAATTTAGTTTGTTACGAGTAAAATCGACGGTATCACTAATAAAGAAGTGGCACAAATTTTATTGGTGTCGTGTCCAATAAATATTGAGGCTGATTAAATTTAAAGGTACGTCATAAATTTTTATATTAAGGGGTAAATTATCTGAATCAAAGAGCAAATTTAAATTTATAACAAAAAGTCTCATATAATTAGAGTGTAGAAACGTGGGAGACTCGAGAAAGGAATAGTACCATAACCTTTGTTCGTGGGACAACTTCTAATTATTGCTATATTGTTGTCCTAATTTATGTAATATGCTTTAATAAGGCATAGAATATTATTTTTAAAAAGTTAAAATTTATGACCTAAGAGAAATCAAAGATGCGTGTGGTTACAAATATCATATTAAAAGTTAAAAAAGAAAAGAAAAGGTGCATCACA
The DNA here is from genome assembly GCA_029582605.1 of Solanum gracilifrons. Taxonomy (NCBI): domain Eukaryota; kingdom Viridiplantae; phylum Streptophyta; class Magnoliopsida; order Solanales; family Solanaceae; genus Solanum; species Solanum gracilifrons. Next base: position 46,387 of record JAJOOH010009987.1, on the reverse strand, counting down.
TCACAAAGAGTATGATTTTAAATAAATTTGTGATTATAGTAAATTTCATGTAATTCTTACATGTGTAAATTTTATTTTAAGATGTTAAAACTTGAGTTTGTTTTTGCTTATTAATAATTGAAATATAATGATATTATTTATGTTACGAATGTAATAATTTTAAAGAAAGGTGCACGCACCTTTTATGAAGAAAAGAAAGAGAGAAAAGTGTTTTCTTCATTATAAATGAAGAGAAAATGTAGATGAGGAGAAGCAATTATATGAAATAGCATACCTAATTTTGATAAAGTTTTGATGATTCTTTATTATATAATTCATCTATTTATAATTATTTGTGATGTGATAGTTGATATGAAGAAGGCTTTCAATATGGTTTTATGTAACATCTTTTAGATGGAATCATTTTGTTGCTAGAAAAGAGTTATATTTGGATATTTTTCATACTACCTATTATGGTCTAAGGAAATTAATATTGTTGCACCTCAACTTAGGTGACTTTTAGCTAGCGTTTGACAATATATTTTCAAATATTTTTGACAAATATTATTTGGGTGAAATTTCACAATGTGTTTGGCCATAATATTTGAAAAACATATTTCATTTTTTTTAGAGAAAATATGATTTATACCCATAAGTTTTAAAAACTATCAAAACTAACCATAAGTTTGTATTACAAGTCGATTGGATTTTCGTTGCAACAAATAACAAGTAGTGTCCATAACACTGGAGGGGTGAGTGCAACAAGCATCATTTCATACATCGTGAAGTAGACAAAGCACATGACTTTGTTACCCTGAGCCGATTGTTCATCATTTTCATCAACAACCATATCATTACTTTCATATTCACTGAATATTTCATCACTACTTTGGTGTACACGTAAAAAATTATGTAATACAGCGCAAACAACTAGTATAGATGATGTTTTTGTAAAAGTTAAAAGTTTGGCGTAGAATTTGATTTTTTAAAAGATCATGAATAATGAGATTTGGCTCAAATACTAGTTTTTTCTAGTATTTGGAAATTTGGATTATTTGACAAAAATATTTGCCAAATAATGGCAAATTATATCGACAAACACTATTAGTTAAATTTTTCCCCAAATTTTACTTGGAAAATCTAGATGTCTACTGAAAATTAGTCAAGAGGAAAATGAGACTATAGAGCATCTTTTTTTCACCTGTAAGTTCATTGCTGGAGTATGGAACAAGCTACTGGCATGGCAAGGCATACAACGCACAGGAATGAAGTGGCATGAAGAAGTACAATGGGAAATTAAGTATATGAAAGGCAGAAATAGCATAGCACAGGTATACATGATGTGTCTGGCAGGTACCATTTATCACATGTGGATAGAACGTAACTGCAGAATCTTTCAAGCCAAGCAGAGAAATGAGGAATACATTATTAGGCATATCATTAGAGAAATACAAGGAAGAGGATCCCAACAGTGGAGGATAGGAAGTAGACTACAACAACTCAATATGTATCCCTAGTATAGTAGTCGAGACAGTAGATTATAAGAGATAGATTAGCAAGTCTTGGAGCAAGATTGTCCAAGTCTGTTGTTTTTTAACTGCTATGTAATGATCACTTTGGTAAATAAAATGTTTACTTACCAAAAAAAACATTTCACAAAACCAATTCATAAGATAATCAAGTAAGTGAAAAAGTCCAAATATTTCACGCTTAAAATTTAAATGAACAAGAAGACTCGCAAGTCACAATGTCAAAACTCCCCATGATTTAAGTTTCCTAGTGTTAAGTGTGTGACCATTTCATCTAAAAGCTTAAGCTGTTAGAGAGAGCACACTTTTATTATTTGATTATATTCTCAACACATACCCTCACGTGCGGGCCTGATTTTTTTTCATGGGCCAAGCACGTGGAAATTGTTGACACCCAATTTTGGACCACCACAATATAAATTAATCATTTCGAGCTTCTTCAATTTCAAACGATTTAAAATAATTAGTTTTATAAAATTTCCAAAAAATAATAATAATATAGTTTGCAAGTTATTTTAAATAGTTTTGTCACTTTTTATAATTTTTAGATAATATATATGTTTTACATAATTATATATATAATTAGTATATTTTATGATTATTCGAAAATCGTCTCAAAAAGATTTTGTTCTAATTAAATATTTGGTTAATTAATTTAGTTATATAATAGTTTATATTTTAAATTATTTAGTTTATATTTGAGTTGACTATTTTATTTCGTTAAGATTATCAAGCTCGTTGGTTAATTATATTAATTCGTCCTTCTTATTTGTTAGTTGAGTTTGCTAAGTAATCTCAATTTGGCTATATCTCCAATTCAATATCCATATCACGCTATTCCCAGCCAGCCCCTTTTTGCCTTTCGCAGCCCACCAAAATCTGCCCAACAACATTCAAATAACCCAATCCAAGTCCAATTACAATACCAAAACAAAAGACCCAATGCTTTCAAATAACAATACCAACAGCATACGCACACAACAATACCCATCGACCCTGTACGTCAATGCCTTCTTCTCCAGCGCGAAGTGGTGCCCATAAAATTGAAACCCAAATCGAGTCCAGCAGCGATTTAGCCCAGCTTGCGCATCCCGCTTTCTCTCTACCTTATCTTCTCCGTACGGGAATAATCCAGGTGTCTCAATTTGTTGTCTCGCCCGTCCTTGCTCCGAGAATCAATGGTTGCCCTTATCAATCCGTTCAAATTTATTGAGAGTGGATAATATTTCGTACTAAGGATAGCATATTCCTTATCCAGTAAGTTTGAATTCGAATTTTGAATTTGGGATTCACTCAAAATCCCTTCCGAAATTCCCCCAAAATCTGGTCAAGTTCCCCTCTATTTAAGCTCTCATTCTTTTTCAATGAGGAGGTTGAAAAAAAATTGGCAGGAGACAAGGGGAGAAATTTGGAAAGATTGACATTTTTCTTAGATACAATAGCTTAAGCAAAAGATAACTACAAAATATCTGGAAATACATTGAAGTAAAAAGAGGAGGCAACTAGTTCGGTCTCAGTGTTATTCTCTCTTTTTGCTTGCCATCATTCATTTGAGTTCGAGATTCTGCAAAGATTTCTGAGCTTCGTGGTGGAAGTCGCTGCTCCTCAGCTCGTTCGTCCCAACTCGCTGCTCCGGAAAAGGTAAAATTCCTTTCAAATTTATTTAGTTTTGATAAGTTGTTTGTTCTGTATATAGATTAGATGTAGTTTTGTCTTAGTAGCCCCTTTCTTCAGAGGCGTATCCAGGATTTTGAGATGATGGGTGCACTGCTATATAAAGGTTGATCTATGATATAAATTTGTTCGGTTCTACATTTAGGATTTTACTACTGAAAACCGTTAAAATTTTAAAATTATAGGTCTAAAATTAATTCTTATATACCAATTACCACTTAGAGAGGTGTTATCTAATTTTAGAAAGAAAAATAAAACAAGATAAATATAAAATTCAACTTTCTAATCTGCGGAGAGAGGTGCACCCAATCATAATCGCATTATCTGATACTTAAAGTGTGGGTTCACGAATCTATATTTCAATAATTTTTAAAATTATAACACTACTATATATGATCTCGGGAGGGGACCATGGGTTCACGTGAAAACGGTGACCCAACCTTAGATACTCTGCCTTTCTTTACTGTTCATTTAGTCTGTTATGTTTTTTCTTTACTTCTATTTTCTTTAGTTCATTACGAATGTTGCCGAGTTAGTGGAAATAAGCATGTTGTATGGAAATAGCTGCTAAGTATCTGATCTTAAGTATTGAAAAAATGTGAATTAGAGTTCGTTGCTTTAGTGTCTCGATATTCTCGTTAAGAATCCTGCTTTGACCCATATTGATTAATTGGAAATGTTGTTTTCTTTGTGTTAAACTTTCAAATATTATTGGGCCACATCTTTATGTTTGGGGATCCTTTGAAATTTTATTTTACGTGAGCTTTGGTTTGATGTTCCTTGTTACCTAGCTTAATATGATTTCACAACTAAATATTGTTTTAAGTCGTTCACTGGTTTGATTAGTCTGTCTTAATTTAGTGAAGGTTTGGTTACATTTCAACCTTTATTTTCTCTTAAAATTTTTATCATTTTCGTTCTTTATTGGATTAATTTGTTCATATTTGCTAGAAATTCTTGTTCTACTTTCTGTTTTTTCAGTGGGTTAATATTACTAGTCGAGTTTCTTTATTGTTGACAGTAAACTGTGTAATCTCTTTGTTTTCGATATATTCTGAAGCTTCAATCAGTCTAGTTCTTTATTTATGTCCTATGTTTAATACTAAAGTTCGTATCTATTGTAAAGAGGATGGTTGTTAGTATTACTTTATTTTTGAATAATTCTTATTTTAAGTTCAATTTTGTTCTTATCTTGACCAGTAGCTTATTTATTCCACTAGATATCTTGTTATGTTCTCTTCTTAGCATGCTCACTAAAAGAAGTAATAATTCAGTCTTCATATGCTCCATTTGGCTCGTTGTGCTAATTTTTGCTAAAGTTTGTTTGGAGTTTATTTAACACTCTTTGGTGTTGTCACTCCCCGAGCCTACACCCTGGACGTGGCTGACACTCGAAAATCATTGTTGACCTCAAGCGAACCCTTGGCCTGGCTAACTTAACTCAGCGGAAGACTTAAACATAAGAAAATATAACTCATGCATAACTTGAGAAATAATAGTTTAGCCAAAATGGCACATCAGTCTTTAAACAACATCTGAATGATAATGTGAAGACAACTGAATTACTAACTGTCTATGAAGCCTCTAAACAATTGAGATGGATGTTGGGACAAACCCTACAACATCCTAATGAACTAAACTAGAAAGCGAATAAAAGAGTCCTTCGGAATGCAAGAAGGCTCACCACTGACTCTGAGTGTTCAACTAGATCAACGAGGTGTTGGATGCTGATCCTGGTTACATGCGTCTGCATCATAAGACGATGCAGGCCAACTGATATCAATACATTGAATGTACGAGTATGCGAGTCGAAATGCTAAACAACAACTTAAACTTGAAAAGAGTAAGAAGAAACACTTACATTGGCTCTATACAACTCATGAATAACTGAACTCAATATAAAGCAATAAGACACATGCAATATATATATATATATATATAAAGCTTGTAAAACAGTATAAACAACTTAGTTCATTAAAGATAAAGCAATAACAAACTCAACTTTACTTATATATAAAAGTAATATAACTTTTGTGGGATATTCTCTAACCGACAACCACACTATGAGCCTAAGTGGTACGTCTTACCCACGCTGCCAGAACTGTCTTATACTTTGCCGTCATATAGAACGCACGCTTAACTCAGTGGATCCACTAGTCTATGCTAAAAGCATCTTAAGGAGTCATATAAAAAGTTTGATCCTTACTACCCATGATGGCTACATGGTTTATAGAGACTTGAGTTAATATGAACTCGCATCCCCATATCGGTGCTCAATACTACTCCCAAAATATACTTAACTCATATGTTTGTAAAAACAAAACTCTTTCTTTGAATTGAGGTAATTACTCAAAACTTAGCTTAAAAGCTCTCTTGAAATCGATGTTCCCCTTTCTTTCTCAAATGTGAAAACATTTATAAACTTCTTTGGGAATACTTAGTTCCCTAATAGTTTTTTTAAAAATGAACTCCACTCTTTACTCTTTGCTTAATTTGAAAACTTGAGTCTTAAAATGAATTTAAAACATTGTTAAAGACTCTTGAAAACTTTAAGAAACTTTGCTTTGACTTATTTCTTAACTTCTAGACTTGACTCTTAACTTCTTTGACTTTGATCTTAACTTTCCTTTAATTGGATTATGGATTCAAGATTCATGATCTCATGTTTATTGATGATTTCATGATGTTTAGTTGTACCTTAGAGTGTTGGAATCAACTAGAAAACATAGGTACATCGCTTAGGAACAAGTACGAAAAGATGGGGGAGAAATGGGGTGCACTGGCGTCCTTGGCGCTCTAAGAGGCGTGGGGCGCCAGGCCCCAAACCTCAGAGAACATGCTGGGGCGCGCTGGCTGGCGCGGCGTCCCAAGGGTAAAACTTCAGAAACCCTTTTGGAGAGCGCTGGCTGGCGCGACGCCCCACCCTTTCCCCAGGTGAACTTCAACTTTTCTCCTTCGTTTTTCATCTTTAAATCCTCCAATCTTCCCTAGTTATTTTCCCAAACACTTAGGGTCATTAGTACTCTCAACCTACAATAGATCTAACTCAAAAATCCACCCGAAAACACGAATGAAATCAACAAGAAACTTCAACAACAGAACCAATCAAGAACTTAACGATATCCTTTAAGAACTTCACTTTTTAACGTGTAAACAACCCAAAATCGCTGAATTGAAACAAGTTGGTGTGTGGGTGAACTAACCCATCGCTAAAATATCTCGCATACCTTAATAGGGATCACCCCCGACAAATTTCACTCCAAACGCTTGACGTTCTTGGCGAAATCTAGGCTTTTCTTCCTTTCTTTCTTCTTTTCTCCAAGCCCTAAGCGTGAATTTAATTTTTCTAACCTGAAAACAACAAGTTTTTACCCCAATAAATACCTAAAAATGAATTAGGAAATAAATTAGAGAAAAGACTAATTTGCCCTTCCTTAATTTCGGATTGGGACTTTCCTCAATCCAACATCCCAACTTTCGAAAGGCATATCTCACTCATATGATATTGAAATTGCGCAAACTTGGCGGAGTTGGAAAGATCTCTCAAAGGTCTTTCCAACCATATCAAGATATTCTCCTAACTCATCCTGAACTAGGAGTTATGGCCGTTTGAAAATGGACAAAATTCACTTTCTTAACTTAGACAAAATTTTCCAGATTTTCTTATTCTTTCCAAAAATCAATATTTTCATATTTTAAAGTCTTTATAGTCGTTTCTAGGTGCGAGATTTTACAGGTGTGTCTCTCTAGTGTAACTCATTGTGGTCTTAAGATGATGAAGCCTAGCTAAACTTTGTTGAATACAACTAACAATTGATTTTCTAGTTTAGATAATAGTTTTTTTGTTGAATTCTCAATTAATTAGCTGTTATAGAGATGTATTAGTCGGTTGATTTATTGCATTGAATATTGGTTCCTTACCTCATCTTTAGTATCTGTTTAGTCACATTATGATTCACTGTTTGGATTAGCTGCTAGTTGGCTATCTTAGTTAGCTCTAAAATCCTCGTGATAGCAGCTAATAACCTTTTTTAAGTCTACTATGTGTACATGTGTGTGTTGGCTAAATGATGGCATTAACTAGCCAGATGAACAACCCTCTCTTTGTTCTCTTGGTTTATTTTCAGTGCATCTGATGTAGTCTAAATCATTGTTTCGTTCTGTTGTTAATTGTATGAAATGTTCGATCTCATTTCTTTTTCTCTTTTAGAATACTAATCTTGATTTTGTCTTTTGTTTGCATGCGAAATTTGCCACGAGTCTCATGGACTTCTTTCCTCGTTTGCATTTCAATAATTGGGCCACGAAGGCCCAATTCTACCCTCTTATCGAGTTAGCCAGCAAAGGGAATAATGTATAAGGCTGGAAAAACAAAATTCGCATGTCCGGAAAGCCGAAAACGCGCTAATGTACAACGTTATATTGCTGATATACAAGAGTTGTATACGTCGTACAAAAGCAGCAAAAATGGGCCCAAAGTACCAAAAATTCAACTTTTTGTTGTATTGTAATTGGGTCAAAGGCCCATTTATCTTTAGTATTATTTGTTAGTTAGTAGGACAAGTACAAGGAGGCAAGAATTGGGCCAAAGGTTCAAAGAAAAGCAAATTGGGCCTTTGGTTCCAAAACAAAATTAGGCCCAAGTACTGGCCCAGGCGGACAGAACCAGACTTGGGCCCAAACCTTTCTTCCCTTTACTTATTTACTTGTTCAATTAATTCTAAGTTTTCCCCCTAATTCAATTCCCCAAAAGATGAATCATCCATGTCTTTCAAAATCAATCAAGTATATTTTATTTTACTTGATTTTTAGAATATTTGCAAAGTATTTTACTTAAATATTATCCTGATAATATTTCTCTTTTCCCCTTGGTTGTTTTAAAGTCTAAGTTTGTTCTTTTTTCTAAACCAATCAAACTTGTCTATATATATTAGCCAAATATTTTAATTGTCGGATAATCGTGTGTTAGCGAGTATTTCGGATGCTTTCAAATCCTTCCCGAAATGCTAAAATGAACCCCGAACCCTCCTTTCAATTGATTTACTGTTTTAATATTTTGAAATTAGTTTTCTTAATTTTTCTTTAAAAATTAAGTGGCGACTCTAAAACTAGTCGTTTCTCTTTTTTTAAATAAAACAAAAATTCTTTTGATTTGGGTGGCGATGAGATTCGATCTCAGGACCTTTGCCTGCTCTGATACTATGTTGAAGTGTGACCATCTCATCTAAAAGCTTAAATTGTTAGAGAGAGCACACTTTTATTATTTGATTATCTTCTCAACATGGTGCACACGACAAGTAATATAGAAGAAGAAGAAGAAACATATCGTGAATCATGATCATTAATATTATAGAAGTAACACAATTATTGGATCAGGTTTGTGACAATTGACAAATCAAGATAAAGAGGTGATTCGAGACGAAGGAAAATATTTGTTTGGAAAATAAGTATAGATTTTCTTACTTGTTTTTAGTGTTATGCCGTAATTTCCTAACCTTTAGAAAAATCACTTTAGAAATGTTTCAAGTATAAAACAATTTGAGAAAAATAGTTAGAAAAGAGTCGCCACTTAATTTTTTAAAGAAATTAAGAAAACTTATAATTTTCAAAGATTTAAACAGAAAAATCATTTGAACATGCCAAAGAAGGTTCGGGGTTCAATTTACACTTCGAAAAGGATTTAAGTATTCGAAGTGTCCGCTAACATACGGTTGACCTGCGACTTAACTAAAATATATTTTGACTATTTTTAGGAAAATGGTTTAACATAAAAGAAAATATGATAATTTACAATACTCAATTAACATTGAAAAATAGTTAAATAACGAACATTTTATATTTCATTTTTTATTTTTTACAGAATGAGATCCAAAATGAAACATTTGAATTAAATTACAGGTGATTAGAATATTAATAAAACTAGATTAATTAGAATTTATTTAATTCATTTTAAACCAATTTAATAAATTAGAACATAAAAATTATTTCTTATTAATTGACTAAACCTTTTGATAAAATGACTAAGTAAGTATTATTATTATTATTTATTAATTGAAAAGGTTTTGATTAACATTTTTAAAGTTTATTTGATGAAAAATACTTTAACTTAAAACAATTTTAACATGAGTAAAATATGATTAAGCAAAAAGCATTAAAGAACATCTCTTTTAAGTACAAAAAGTTTAACTTAATTGACAATATAAATTTTTGACCAATATACTTAATCACTAAAATAAATGAACACAAAACATGAAATGTATTAAAAATTAAACCAACACAAAGAAAATAACTCCTCTTTTGGGGAATTTAATTAAGCTAATTAACAATTCTAAAGTTAGAGTTAACGATAATAAAAATAAAAATTAAAATTAAAACAATAAATAAAGACAATTAAATAAATTAAAGGAAAAGGAGAAATGAATTTGGGCCCCCTTTTTGGGCCAATTTTGCTGAAATTTTTTGGAGTTAATACTAAACTCGTTTTTGTATACACCTGGTGTATATTAGAGTATATTAGCATGTATATCAGCCTTTTTCATGTATTTCTCGCTTCCAAACACATGTATTTCGCCTCAGCCCTGTATTTTCACACTTTTCGACCTGTATATCAGTGTATACTTGTGTATACAGCACATACACGACCTATTTTGGCTTTTTCCGAACATCTGTTTTCAATTTCCAGCCCATATAAAATTGTTGCTGACTCAATGGAGAAAGTGTTGGGTTTCAATCCAACCCGAGGTGCAAGGAGAGTAACAAAAGGGAGTCCAATGGAGTCAAATCGAGGGAGTTCATGCAAGAAAAGAGGGGTAAAGATTAGTAGAAGATTTAATTCTAAAAATGATAAATATTTTAATACTAATTATTAAATAGACAGACCTCATCATCTATTGCCAAACACATTTAACCTATTTGTAATCGGAGCCAGATAAACTTGAAGTTACCAAAACGGTAATCACATTTGACCTCGTACTAACAAACAATACTACTAAAATATTTAATTTAGGTAAAATTTTAATGAGCAAACAAACATGTAACAACTGATCTACCATCAACAATGGTAAAATAATAACTTCATTTGGAAAGAAAAATAATAATAAATAATTAATGACCATTAGACCTAATAAGTTAGCTTGAAAGTTGAGTTGGAATAGGAGCTATCACATTTATGAATGCTAATTGATTTGACAAGGAAAATGTCACATGCTCGTAATTTAAAACAACTAAAGGGACTAGCATAACTTATTTACCTAAGGATAAACAAGATAAACACACATGAAACATTCAGTAAATTTATCAACTTTAAAAAAAATGAAGAAACAAGGAAACACTATGCAATGCTAAAATGATATTTTTAGAAGAAAAAAAAAATTCACCCCCTTTGGATAGTGTGTGAAGACTGGGCATTCTCAAATGAAATTATAGACAAAGTAAACAAAAAAAAAGTGATTATAACATAACAAAGATTTACCAACAGGTTATCGCAACAAACAGATTGTCATTATTCTTGACAGTTAACCAAAACTTCACCTAAATAAAAATGACCTCATTACTAGCAATATCCCATCATACTAGATTATACTACAATTTTACTAGCAGAAGGCAATTAAACTAAACATGGACAGAGAGGACATCGAGCTAATGCGAGTAAGAAGGCAGACTTAAGCCAAAATAGATACTAAACAAAAGATTTCGAAAGCTAAGTAAGAGCGAATGAGAGCAGACTAGGATCAAGTATTAAACACACACAACACGCTACATTGAAAAGGGACACAAGAGGGAGCGAGATTACCTTTCTTGGAGCAGTGACTGAGACGACAAGGAAAGGAGGGGAGCGATTCTTCCACCACCAAATTCGAATACTAACAACAAACCGAGATAATCAAAGCGGCGACCTCTTCGAAACTTAAAAACCACAGAACTAAGTATAAAATTTTAAGTGTAAAATGACTATTGCCAAAGAAACTCAAAACCCAAAACCTTTCCCCTCCCAACAATGATTAAAATAAATGAATATATAGATGAAAATTAGGGGAAAATCCGGTGAACTTTCAAATTTCTTCTGCCTCTTTTCAAGACAACAGTGTGAGAGATTTGAAAATCCCTTAGAAAGGCGAAAAAGAGACGGCGATGTGATCGATGGCATGATTTGCTCGCTGAATTTCTGGATTTGCGTCTGGAAGAAGAAAACGAGCATGGACAGTGGGGTCGGGGTACTGTTGGAATCGCTGATTTGCAGCGAGGAAGACGAAGTTGGGGCGGTGGGGTACGGTAGGGTCATTTGGTCGTTGATGTTGTTGAATTGTCAGGAGAAGAGGATGGGGTCGGTTGGTACTGTTTCTGGTGTTGTATTTTATTTGCGGGAAAAGGGTCAAAAATACCCCTCAACTTTGGTTTATTAGTTGATTATACCTTTGCCGTTAAAACAAAGTTATTTATGCCCTTGCCGTTACCAATTTCACCATTTATACCCCTCAATTGACGGAAATCTCCAAATTGACTCAAATTAACTAATTTTACTTAAATTACCCAATTCTAACCCGATCCGACCCGACCAGAACCACCAAATAATATAAACTCATTTTTGTTCATCTTCATTTCTGTTAATCTTCAATTGTAAAATTAATTTTAAAAAAAGTCCAACATAATAACAAATTAACAAGCAAAAGCTATAACAGTGCCCAAAAATACAATAATATTAAACCAAAAATTAAAATAATCAACAACAAAGTGTAATAGCATACACAAACTTGAACAACGAATATGAATGAAAAATTATTGGAGCTTGAACTCCCCAACCAAATATGAAACACAGAGAATAGAGTGAAAAATGTAAAAAAAAAAAAAAATCATCATAAACTATAAGAATGGAAAGAAAATAGAGGTTCACCGGAAAATGTGGGTGAAGCTCGGTCGTGGAGTTGTGTTGGTGTTGTTCACTGGTTCGAGAAATGGGTTTGCTGATTTTTGCGTTGGGAGAGAGGCTGTGGTGGCAGCTGATTTGCAGAGCCTCGCTGAAGTTCATAGTCATTGTTCACTGGAGTTGGAGCCAAAAACACATATACAATTGAAGAAAACGTAAAAGGGGAAAGGGGAGGGGACTAGCGGCGTTCGCTCTTCGCTGGAGTTCGTGGATGGAGTAGGTTGGTTTTGTTAATTGTTTGATGGGTGCTTTCAAATGTATTGTTTACATGTTGTTTTTGAAAAGGAGTCCAACATTAAAGATGAATATGAACAAGATAGAACAAAAATGGATTATATTATTTGGTGGTTCAGGTCGGGTCAAATCGGGTTAGAATTGGGTAATTTAAGTAAAATTGATTAATTTGAGTCAATTTTGGGATTTTCGTCAATTGAGGGGTATAAATGGTGAAATTGGTAACGACAAGGGCATAAATAACTTTGTTTTAACGGTAGGGTTAAGTCAACTAATAAATCAAAGTTGAAGGGTATTTTTGACCCTTTTCCCTTTATTTGCTGTTGAAAAAAAAGAAATTGGGCCGGATAGGGAGAAAAGAGTGGGCTGAGATTGGATAATTGGAGAGGGAATTAAAGTGGGTTGTTGCTGTTTGTATTGATATTGTTGGAATGGTGGGCTGCTGGTTTTGCAACGTAGAAGGCATAAAATTGGTCCTTTAATTGGTTGAAATAAATCGATAACGAATAATTGCCCAAATGACTTTCAATCGCAACCAAATCAAATTCAATCGGTGAATTTGGTCAAAATATAAACAAGACGAATTAATATAAACTAATTATGAGCTTCTTATTTTTTAAACAAAAGAAAATAATTAACTTAAGTATAAACTAATTAACTCAAAATTATAAGTATTAATTAACTAAACCAATTAACCAACTATTTAAGCAAAACTAAAATCTTTTTGAGACGACTTTCGAATATTCATAAAAAATACTAATTATATACAAAATTATATAAAAGACGTATTATAATTTAAAAATTATAAAAGGTGACAAACTATTTAAAATAACTTGCAAACTATATATTATTATTATTATTTATTTATTTTTGAAAATTTATAAAACTAATTATTTTAAATCGTTTGAGATTGAAGAAACTCGATGATTAATCTATATTGTGGAGGTCCAAAATTGGGTGTCAACATCTAGTGTTTGATACTATCTTTAGAAATATTTATGTGTTATTTAAGAAAACATAATATATATATATAACCCAACCTATACAAACGACATTAAATCCCTTTGATTAGGTTGGAGCTATAAAACTTACCTTATTTATTATTATTAAAAATGGAAAGGGCCTTTCCCGCTGGTGCGCAAGAGCGCACTTTCATTTTTCCTTTACTAATAGGGGATCCCGTGGTTCCTATGCTGCCGCGTTTTCTGATCCTTTTTCTTTTAGTGCTTCGACCCGAAGCGATAACTTCTAGCTAGTTCAGTGGATAAGATGGATGCGCTCCAGCTCACTCAAGAATGAGACGACAGTGGTCCACCGGCAAGCTCGTTCTGATTTTGGACGCAGTACATCGAAATCCTGAAGTACCACTATGAACGCCACCGCGTGTCCGCTTGTGGTGCGGTAAGACACCACCATGTTGTGCCAACAGCCAACTCTGGCGTGTCACATTAGTTATCATCATCAAACTACTTACTTGATGTCTAGCTTCCCAACTGGTAGACGGTTCCCTTTCCCCCAAATCAATGAAGAAGTGAGACGTAAATTGATTATTCCGAATAATCGAAAGTGAAGCGCTATGGGGGGACGGAAAAAGAATTGGCTCCGAAGAATGAAAAATAACATATATGTGTGTGTGTGTGTGTGTGAAGGTGCAGGATGGGGTGGGTGGGGTATCCATGTAGGAAAAATTACATGGTTAAGCAGACATATACTAGTTAATTAGTCATCATAGTTTTAGTTTTAGTTAATTACTACTCGCGATCTACATTCAATGAAAATTACATGGGCTGGGGTTTCGAGTTTGTATAATTCGCACGTTTGTATAATTTGGAATTTTTATGATTTGTACAACTTTTGTATAATGTAATTTTGTATAATATAATTTGTATAACTGTTTAAAGTTCAAATGTTTGCGTTTGTATAAATTCGTTATTTCAAGTTTATACAAAAATAGCTTAATTGTGCAAACGTACCCGCAAATTATACAAATCCACGAATTATACAAACGAGATAACTTAAACTGTAGTTATAACCAGTAAATATGTAAACAGTAATTTATAGCTATGAAACATAATTAAATTTATTATAGTGACTATTTGCAAAAACTCCCCCATCAATGTATAAAATATGTACACTAACTAAGAAAGTAAGCAGTGAATTCGGTGGGGTGTTTATGCTAAGATCCTACAGTGATTCCTAGAGGATTTCGAACTATTCTCTTTGGGCCTTTTAAGTTAAAAGCTCTCTATAAATCTTCTAGAGTCTACTTGGGTCCAACATCTAATCTAAAGGCCTTTTCTAGTAGCCTAAATACCCATGAATTCTTTGCTACCTCATTCTTTTATGAACAACTTTCATATATAGCAAACATAAAAATTATAGTTGTATTTTATAGTTATAGTTTGCATAATTGCGCTACATAGCAAAATTTATGTTTGTTATGGAGCTTTTGATTTGTATAATTTGCTAGATACATCCAATCTTATACAAATTGTTCAGTTTTGTATAAATTCATTTATACATTGTAATTTGTATAATTATAAGTGTATAGAACGAAAATATATGTATTTGTAATTGTATATACACTTTTCTCTCGCTTTATACAAACACAAAGGCATTTTATACATTTGTATACTGAATGGGAAATTGTATACCGAACCAGATGGCAAAAAATGGGATGTTTGCTGCGAATTACAAATAAATAAACTATGGCTATAACGTTTAATTTAAATTAATAATTTGCTATTTCATACAATTTATTTCAAGACTACTCTCCCGTCTATTTTTATTTGTCATGTTGCGCTTTTTGAAAGTCAATTTGACTAATTTTCAAAATTAAATTAGATTAAATTAATTTGATATTTTAAACAAAAAATTTAGCTATTCAAAAACTATATGAAAAGTACTATAAATTATAATTTTTTGTGTATCAATATGATGAAAAAATATATCATAAAATGTTAGTTAAAATTTTTATAATTTGACTCTAAAAAAAATAAAATTATGACAATTAAAAGTGGACGAAGGTAGTAACTCTTGCTCTTTCTTTTTACTTTGCTGGCCCTTACCTCATTTATTGTTAACAAAATGATAGTGACTTAAGGGGCATATAAGTAAAATGCCTGTAATTGGTTGGTGTACGGCAGTTTGGCTTTAGACAAGTGTCACTTTTATCGAAGTATATTGCTACTGAAAAAATAAACAAATTTTTGTGCTGACTGACCATCACAAGAATGCCATAAGTAGAATAGGAAAAAAGAGAGAATTGTTGCAGAGTGACTTCCATTTTTACTTTTTGCTACCTTGGGATAATGATGAACTTGCTCCAAAATAATTACAGTAGTATTTTTGAACAGTACTACTGCACTTACTCTAGCTCCTTTTTGTAGGGTTTAAACGAAAAAAACGCTGTAGCATTTGAAGTTAAGTTTAAAAAGATTATTTGAACGTTCAAGTTGTGTTTGAATATATATTTTATTTGAAAAAATAAAAAATAGTTTTGAAAAACCGGTCAAAATCGCTTTTAAAACTCGAAGCTCATCTTCCATTTTTCTTTTGAATGAATCAGTACAATTTATGCACACGCAATTTTGCCAAACGGCTACTTATTAGTTTCTTTAATCAGAAGTCAACTAAACATTCATCCGTCACTAACTGTGACGTGCTATTTAATTTTTAAACAAATCAAAGATATATTTTGTAAAATAATTTATACGGAAAAGGGCGAAAATATTAGCAACTTTGATATAACTGATCTACTTATTCTTATGTCATTGAGAGGTTATAGATTCGAACGGTGAAAATAACCTTTTATAAAATACAGGATAATATTGCATACAATTGATCCCCCCTATGGTTTAACTCTTTTCCCTGGACTTAATGTCTTTTAAATGTTATTAAAGAAAATAGTCTTTTCATCCTCACAAAATAAGAAAAATATATGCATGCCTTTATTCTATCCTCTCAAATTCGACTTGTGAAATTATATTTAATATTTTATTATTGTTGTTGAATAAATATATGAGGCTTATTTATTTTTAGTTTAGATTAGAAGTAGGAGGTAGCCTTTCACCAAAATAAGAAGATGGGTCATGTTTTGATTTTAAAGTTGAGCACGTGTAATGGACAAAGAGATAAGGGGTCGTTTAGTTGGGAACTAGTTATTTCAGGATTAACTATTTTAAGGTTAGTTATCCTGGGATAATTTATCCCACCATGTATATGGGATCACTTATCCCATCACTATGCTATAAATGGTGGGATAAGTTATCTCAACATGTCAACTAAACAAGACATCTAAATTTTATCTCAAGACTATTTTTTTATCCCAGGACTATTTATGTTTATCCTTCACACTAAACGAAGATGTACAAATGAAAGAAGAGTACGTGGATGATTTCAAGCTATAAAAAACTACATTTAAAGAACATAGACTTTTATTGAGCTTTTTGGGACCCTTTTAGCATGATAGTGACTAAACCTTCTTGTTGGTTAGTTTTCTAAAATAGTGCTTTGGGTAGTTTGGACTTTGGAATGTTAATCGTCACTAATGGAAGAAATAATGCAGTATGAAAAAAATAAAAAATATTCCATCAAATTCATTATTTTTAAATGAAAAAAAAAAAACCAACGCTATTTTCATGTTTTATTTTTAATAATGATTTTTATAGGCACAAAAAATCATATATCGTTGTTTGAAATTACAAAATCTGGAGGCACTTTTGGCACTACCAACTTTTTTATTTATTTCTCTTAAACTCTTTGTCCAGTCAAATTTTGGTATTTAAAATGAAATATATGGAGTATATCATTAGGTTAAACTAAATGTAGTTATGATAATCAATTATTCATAAAAAGTGAGATTATCCAGACAAAAAAACATGATATGTTACCTATTAAAATACACTAATAATAAATTTAAAAGTACTTTAGAGTTTACACCATCAATGTGTGTATATTTTAATACTAATATATATAAATGCTAAATCATTTTTGTTATTAAGGATGCATTGGTAGTTGGTTGGTTAATCGTCAAATCGTCATCAGTATTTTTAATAGAATTAAAGTGTTATTTTAACGTTTAAAGTAAACCGTACAACAAATTTAATAAGCTAAACCTAATATTTTACGTATTGTTTGTCTATATTACAGATGTTCTTGTAAATTGACAAGTAATAATTCTCTACACTTGACATATATAAATATACATATTAAGCTCGTTCAGAATGTATGATAATGAAGTCCATTTCTCTCTAAGAAAAACACACTCCAATTCCCTGTGTCTCACCCCTCCAAAAATACTTCAATTTTTGTCCTTTTTTTCATATTTCATTCCCATTCTTCTCTAAAGTAGAAATCGACACATTTGATTTTTTTCTCCCCTGTTTTCGTAAAGCATTCCTTCGATACGAGTATAGTATGTCAGAATCCAATTGGTCATAGACATCATAAGTTGCTCTTTTTTGCAAACATTTCTCGCTCTCCTTTGAACTTTTTTTTCTCTTCCATCTTTTGATAATTCGTATCTATAATTGTAAAATTAGAGGTGAAAATTAAGGTGTTTACTATCTGAGCAACTCATACTACTAATTGAATGTCGAAGCGAATAAGAGAGAGTGTTGAAAAAGGGAATAAACACCCAATTTATAGAGGAGTTCGTATGCGAAGTTGGGGAAAATGGGTGTCTGAAATTCGGGAACCGCGTAAAAAGTCACGCATTTGGCTTGGGACTTATCCAACTGCAGAAATGGCCGCTAGAGCACACGACGTCGCTGCATTGAGTATAAAAAAGGACTCATCGATTTTAAATTTCCCTCATCTAATTGACTTATTGCCTCGCCCAATTTCACTTTCACCGAGAGATGTTCAAGCTGCTGCAGCTGAAGCAGCAGCAATGGAGGATCCAAATTTAGTATCTTCTTCCTCCTCTGTTAGTTCAATTGACAAAATCACGTCGGCATCGGAGGAGCTGGGTGAAATTATAGAGCTTCCAAGCTTGGACGGAAGTTTTGAGTCGGATGAATCGAAGAACGAGTTGAAGATGAGTGATTCAGTTGACGGGTGGCTGTACCCACCGTGGTGGGCATCAGATGGCGACTTTGATGGGTATCTTTTTGAGCAAGATGCTTTTGGAGACGGTTTAATTCTTAGCAACTTTGAAATGATGAAATAAGAAAAATTGGTGTGAGTTTTTTAATTTTAATTTTAATAGTTTTTTAGACATTTGAATTTTCATGAACTAGACATGTGTGTTTATGTATATTATATAATATAATATAAAAATAAAACTATTTATAAGTTAGTATATTACTATGTGTACTTTTTATAGCATATCCAAGAACATATATATGAGCACTACATACTTTACTTATCCAGTATTTCATCACGAGTTCAGAATTAGATTCAAAATTTTATCTTCAAATATTTATTTGATCATAAGTTTTTATTTCAAGTAATTTTAAGTGCGATTAGTTTTTGAGATAAATTTGTTCTCATACTCACAAAATACATGTCTAACATAATTTCAAAATTCAAAAATCACAATTCCAAAATATTAAATTTTTAAGTTTCAATTTCAATTTAAAATCTATGTCAAATTAAGCAAGTTAACAAGTGTACCCAATAGCTTTGAACAAGTCTCAACTGCTTGCTTACTTCATCAATCTCTACCTTCATTACGCAAATGAATTTTTTTTAAAGGACACATAAAGTAAGAGTAAATAATGTTGAAATTAATTACAATCGTTTTTGGTGCGTCAAATAAAGCTATTAAATTGTTAAAGAGGACGTAATGCCGTATAAATTTAAGTTATTTATGCTAAAATTATAATATAACATGTTATTTATCATCTAATTGAGGTAATATGATTATGTCACGTTATTTAGAAATAAAGTCTAACTTGTGAAATATATTGATATATTGTTATTATTGATGTTATTGTCTTGAAAGGCCTCCCGTCCCATCGAATTTGCACTCAAAAGTCAGAACTTGTGTTGATGTAAAGGAGTAGGGGCCAGGTCGGGATTGATCGAAAATTAGAAATAACGAGTACTATAGTAAATGGTAGGTATTTTCTCAATTTGAAAGGTTAACATGTCATTTTCGTATATCTTAATAGCTTTACTATCCAATTTGTAGGAAAAGGTTTAACACTTTATAAATATAGACTTGTTCATTCTAACTTAATCATCATTCAAAATGTAGTCCTAAGGTTTTGGTTTTGGGAGAGAATTTTGTAAACCACCTTGTATTCCGAGTAAATTGGTTGAGGTGTTCTCTCTATATATTTTGTATTATTATATTTATAGTGGATTGCTCATCTTCTTTGTTGATGTAGGTCGATTGACAAAACCACGCTAAATTTTGTGTCTTTTGATATATTTCTCATTTGTCTTCTTACTTATGATTTTTCGAAATTTGTTTTACCAGATTCCGCATTCCACCTAGTTATTTAGGTTCTACCACTATGTTCTTTCTATTCCTTCTATTAAAGACATTTTCTTTTATTTTAGTCTCCTATGGTGAACTCTTTAAATAACTTGGCGCTTCTTGTTTTTGTATTAAAGAAGAACTGTAATTTTATTTTTAAGAACTATTCGTTGGTTTTGTTAAATGAAAAACTTTTTTAACAAATACAAAATGTACTGATCATTTTATTCAAATGTTCCTTTTAATTTGTCACTATTCAGATTTTTCCCCTATTTTTAAAAGTTCCTTCGGGGACATATGATTTTTTTAAAATTTTTTTTATAGTCTTTAGGATTAATAACAAAACATTATACTATCGACTAACTTTTAGATTATGCTCTAAAATGTTTATAAATTACAATAAGTTATTTATTAAATAGTAATTATTTTAAAAGGGATAAGTGGTGAAATTTTGTGTACAAAAATGGTCTTAACTGGCAATCATTGATTCAATGTGCACCTTTCATTTATTTATTAATGCAGCCACGTTTTGCATTCATCCATTTGGTTCGTTTTCAATATGTTTTAACTCTACTATTTAGTCGCTGTTTATATGCCTCCTTCTTGTAAAACATACTCCCCTATTTATGGTCTATCTTTCATCTCCGATCCATGGCTTTCTCTATCTCAATTAATAATGTGTATCTTCCACATGAATATTTTTGCTTTTTTTATGGTGATTCATTTTAGTGTTTTCAAAAGTTTACAAGTGATCTTTAAAACAATACTTTGAAGAGGAGCCTTATAGCAATGGTGAAGATTGTCTTATCGTGTGATTTGTAGGATTATGGGTCCAAGATGTGGAAGCAGTTATTAATGGTTGTATGGTTTCACTCTGCAAACACTCTGAATCAATCTCTTAATCTCATCCTCTTTATCATAAATGATATTCTTGCCATGAAAGGAAATATTAAAAGAATTTATAGTAAATTATGAGATTTGGAAAAAAAAGGAGATATTAATCATAGAGAAAACAAAATTTCCACAATAAATACAAATCTTTCCTATATATCACATTCTTTGCCATATGGCTCTTCCACAACACTGTTAATGTGGAATGTTTTGTGCATTATTTTATTTTAGGTCAACTCACTACATCAAAAATGATCTTTAGCGGTATTTAATTAATGATAATAGATTAAGGAGTATTAAATATGTATTTTTAGCGGCAATTAACACTCTTTGTAAATGTCTCTAAAGTCTATAGCGACATTGGATTCAATGACAATAAACTAGTGCTGGTAAAAGCGTTAACAATCTTTGTTAATATGTATATTTATTGCTGTTAAAAGTTATTTTTTTGTTGCGGTGACTTCATCTCTTTTTCCTACATAACAACTAACTTACTTGGCTTAAAGTTGTAGTACTAGTTTTTTGCCTATATAAAAAGTGCAAGAGAAAACGATGGACCCCCCCGCATTTTATCAGTTAAAGAATTGGACCATAGGAGGAATAATTTATATAGAGGGATAATTAAACAAAATCTCAGAAGGAGAGAATTAATTAATTCTGCAAACTAATGGCATTGCTCCACCAAAAATGATTCCTCGTTATAAGTATATTTTTTCTTTGTTTGAAGATATCATCACCTTAATTGGGATATCCTGCTCCTCCAATAGGGCATGGACTATTTGCATATATGAATTATGGACCATATATAATATTATTTACATATATGGTTAAACAATAAACTAATTTAGTCCTTAGTTTAAACAATATACTTACAATTTTGTTTTTCTCTATGTACCTAGCTCTCAATTAATTAGCCAGGTAAAGTGATAGTTAATTAAGATCTCTTTCTCTCGACACTTATTTATTCCATGATGTACGTCCATGTGATGAGGTTATTTTATTTTTCAGATCAGTCATATCAATTATGTACGAATTAGAACAATTAATTTTTGATTAATCATCATATATACTATGAACTATGAAGATTTATATATATAGTATACTTTGTATTACGGGTTGTGATGCAGTGGTGGAATTGTTTCACCTTTAATCAAATGTCTCGGGTTTGAGCTATGGGTATTGAGAAAATGTGGCCCCGGCAGTGAACGATCCAAATTTAGTCAGAGCTCTTATGCGGACTCCGATCAATAGGTGGGAAACCAAAAAAATATAATATACTCTCTAGCAATTAGATCAAATCTTCAAGAACCGGATAATATCATTTAACACAAGAAATGTCCTTATGTATCAGGTGGGAAACCAAAAAAAAATATAGTGTACTCTTTAGCAGTTTGATCAAATCTTCAATCTTCAAGGACCGGACAATCATTTAACCCAAGAAATGTCCTTATGTATCATCGACTTATTTAACATTTATAATATTGCTCCACGTCGGAGATGAGTTGATTTCTTTGACACTTTACATGATTTAGATAATCTTCCCTTTGAAAATAACGTAACAATCACACCAAAATTGTGAGTTAAGTACATGAACCATGATGTTACGTTATCTTAATTATTCATTACAATTCATTATTAAAAGAGTAGAAAGTCAAGAGACTACATAATATATTTGGTTTTAGTTCTCAATCATAATAAGGTTAATTATACCTACAAAATAGGGTAAACAATTATCACGCTATTAATCTGATCAGTCAATTGTATATAATTGTTGAGGTTGATTACGAATGACTGATCGTTGTTTACAAGAACGTATACAATTTCGAAAAAGATATACGTATTAATGAAGCGGAGCTCTAGGTGAAAATTTTAGAGATCAAGTTTAAATCTCACTTTTAAATTATTTTTTTAAGTAGAACTGATAATGAAATGAACCACCTTTAATGATGACATATTTCTTTTTATATACACTTGTATTATGCATTTTGAATCGAATAAGTCGGTAGTTATGATGTACGATTTTGAATTTTATTTCAACTACTATATATTATTCTCCGTAAATTTACGAAATAATTACTTTTTCCCTTGATGTTTGACCACGATTTGACATAATTCTATCATGGCCGATAAAGTAACGATAGTCTCACTTTTATTCTTGTTAGCCTATCGTGTCAGCATTATTTTTTTAAGGCAGAATGATCTGGGAGACCCTTATATTTGACATCGTTTGTCACCTAGACCCTTCTATTCACGATTTTACCAATTGAACACTTAAAATTATTAAAACACAGTATTTTAAACCCCTCTGATCATGTGTGTCTCCCAATTGCGCTGATGCGGATAACATCCACATTAGAAATATATTGCCACATCATTTTTTTAATTACAAATAATATATTTTCAAAAGAAATCTCAAACTAATATCCAAAATTCTTTCTTTCTTGATTTCTTTTCATTTTTTCTTCTCTTTCCATATTTTCCATCTATTTTGCTACTAATCATTCATTTTTTTTTCTTTTCTAGAGAATTTTTTACGTTGAAGAGGAATTAGAGATAAGCAAAGCTTTGTTATGTTTTTTATTATAAAGTTTGTTATTTTAATGGTGATGAGAAATAAAGTGACTCAAATGGAGGATGAGAGAAAGAAGAGAAGGAGACAAAAAATGGGTCATTATAGAAAACTCTTCAAAAATGTTCTCAATAAAATTGTCTTACATTTAAAATGAATCTCTAACATGTCTTTCAAAAACCCATCTAAAATCCACATCTATTTCACAATTTAGAACATCTTTTCCCCCCCTCTCTTTTACCCAAATCTAAATAAATTTTTTTTTCAATCATTATAGAACTCTCAAATGATAGGTAGCATACGAGAAGAGGAAGAATTGTGGGTAAGAGTATTGGAAGAGATTGAAGAAGATGTGTGTGTGGTGATGGTGTGGTTGAGTGAAATTATGGGGAGGAGGAAGAAGAAACGTATAACATATTGGGAAAGGGTTTTTTTTATTTTTAAATTGTTATATATTTTTTTCTTTTTTTAAATAGTTGTCTTCACCTGCTTTTAAACGCATGTAACCACTCTCTTGATCTGATTTATCAAAAAACACCACATAAGCTTAGTCAACGGTCAAAGAGGTTTAAAATAATGTGTTTTAATAACTTTAAGTGTTCAGTTGGTAAAGTCGTGAGTAGAAGGGTCTAAGTGACAAACATAGTCAAGTATAAAAGTCTTTCAAGTCATTCCGCCATTTTCTAATCATTAAAGTATGGTAAATCTATATATCTATATATAAAGGAAAAATATAGAGAAGGTGATGTGACACTCTTTATGACCTTTATTCATATTTGTCTTTTTTCACTCTCTTTTTTTATATCATTTTTTCCTTCATTATTTAATTATTTTGTTTTTAATATCTCAAAAAGTCTTCACATTCAATTACTCAACTTTTCACCTATCACTATAATATATAATTAATATCTTTAATAAAATAAGAAATAACTATCAATAACTCACACCTCTTCAATTATAATCTTAATAATATTCATAACTCGTTTTTTTTTATTCTTCATAACCCCCAAAATTAAATTTATTAGTTTATGACACCTTATGGTATTCCTCCTCTTTTTCTATATAAATTCATATTTTGTAGCAAGAAAAATTTCATTCAAAGTTATTCTTTCACTTCTCCATCACCATATCATACATTAGGGAGAGGAAGAAATGCTAATCATCACATCATATGGTTGCTTTCAACAAAGTCGTAAAGAATCTATGGGTAAAAATGCTTTTTTTAATTTTTTTAATTTTATTTTTTACTTTAATAATTTATGTGATGTTATTTATTTTGTTTAGTCAATTTAACTAATCTTTGAAACTAAATTGAATAAACTCAATCCAAATAAAATCATGGAGTAACTAACAATTTCATAATATACTATTTGTGCTTGTAGGGTGAAGAAGAGAGTTGAGGAAGATACAAAAGTAGAGAAAAATTGTGAATTTTGAAAGAAGATAATGTAGAGTCTTACAACAAAACTATTATTATAGTAATTTAATCTTTTTTAGTTTTTCTTTCCTATTCTCTAAATTTCATTTATGTACTTTATTGAAGAACTTAAAATATAAAGATTTTTTCTATATGACTGTAGTTGTACATACATAATTCATTAGGTTAAATTATGATTAGTTCTTCTGAATTTTTTATTATGATAATTTTTTGCAACATTCTAAAATGAACATTATGTACTCGATGTTACTGTTTATTTGTATGTTGAAGCGCATTCCTAAATACGACACTAAGATTAGAAGCATTTTAAAGAGCAGAAATCTGATAGCTTACAAAAAGAACAAAAAACGTTATCCAAACAATGAATTAAAAAAATTGACAACAAACTTGAGTATTTGTATAATTCTAATGAAAAACTAAAGAAACTATAAACATTATATGCAATACTTTCGTTTAACAAAAAAAAAAAAGACAAAGATCCTATTTATTTTTTTTGATAAATCATTATATTTTAATTTATTATTATTATTATTAAAAAAGTGTCAATTATTACTCTCTTCATTTATTTCTATTATATATTGTAAAACCTTAAATGTCTCAAAATTTATTATTCTATTTATTCCTATTCTTTATTGTAAATTTAAAGTCCTAAATATTTAACTCCAACCTTTCATTCTCCAAGAAGAATGAAAAATTTATATGTATCTATATATATTATATAAAGCTAAAATATTAAAAAAATGTTCTGACACCTCTCTTTTGCCAATGATCCTTATTTTTTTATTTTTTTTATTGTTGTAATTTTCACTATATTTCTATTTATAATTACTATTAAAAATGTGTCAATTACTATTCTCTTCATTAATTTCTATTATTTATTATAAGAATTTAAATACCTCAAATTTTACAACTCCACTTTTTCCTGTTATTTATTGTAAATTTAAAGGCAAAACTATTTATCACTCAAATCTTTCATTTTCTCCTTAACAAATGAAAATATTAAAATAGAGTAGTCTAATGAAATATCATTTCAAATATCTTGAAAAAAGTTAAATCATCCCTTTAACTCTCCTAATTATGAGATTTCTCTTTTTATCTAATTTTCAATAATCTAAAAAATATTTACATAATTAGTCAATTACAGAATAAGATAATTGTTCACTAAATAAATTTTAAAAATGAAAAGGCGTAACTCTCCAAAAAAATAATCTAACATCCATTTATATTTATTACGTTTCATGATAAACCCATGATTAATGTTGACAGTAAAAAAATATTGCACTAGCTAGCCAAAAAGATAATTTTTTCCTATTTTTATTTTATTTTATTAGTTTATAAGAATAAAAGTCACAATTATTATCATATTTTGTCCAGATTTTTCATATTC
Source organism: Solanum gracilifrons (assembly GCA_029582605.1). Classification (NCBI taxonomy): domain Eukaryota; kingdom Viridiplantae; phylum Streptophyta; class Magnoliopsida; order Solanales; family Solanaceae; genus Solanum; species Solanum gracilifrons. The sequence goes on along the minus strand of JAJOOH010009987.1, from coordinate 20,334 downwards.
TTTATTGAAAATCGAAACTCATCCACATATTGATATATGAAATCATTGATATTCGCTTTTAACTTCTTCATCTTTATGTAGTGTTTGGATTACATAATTTCTTTAGTGTCTATACAAAATTGATATTTGAGCTCTCTTGTGTATTTATTATTTCTAATTTTTAATGTAAATTTTTTATGAAATATTATTTTTTATGCCTTTCATATGAAAGTTTTGTATAGATATGTAACAAAAAATTAGGCTATTAATTTTATCAATTAAACAAATTGATATGCTTATATTTTAAAGTAATAATTGTGAAAAATTTAAATTATAAGCAAGAAAAATTACATGAACTCTAAATTTATATAGTTAAATAAATATATAAACGTAAATAGTATTATATAAATGAAATTATTAGTGAAATAACATAAATAATTTAAAAAACCCAAAAATGAGATAGCAACGTATATAAAATTGGCACATAAAGAAATATATATGTCTTTGTATTGTTAAGGAAAAATTATAATTCTCTTCTTATTTTGCTTGAAACTAATTTAATTCTATTCTTTTTTCTTTTATTATTATTTTCTGTTTGATTTTTCATATATATATTATAATTGTAATTTCTTAATTTTTTTTATATCAATCTAGAAAAATATGATCGCGCGAAGCACGATTAGATTAACTAGTTTATGAGATAAACTCCAATTATTTGAACATCAATCTGGATTATGACTACCATTAAGAGAAACAAAGAAGTGCTAATAATAATAACAAAAACGAAATTACTAACGAGCTGGATATCACATCTTCCCAAATTGCAATTCCAGCTCATCTCTTCCTTTAAAAGTTACTCCTAGCTAGATTTATTGGGCATAATCCGTACAAAATAATTCAACTCATACTATACTCCAAAATACTATTTGCTTTAGGTGGGTCTCAAATTACATGATTAATGATTTTCATGTACTAATCCACAGTTCCAGCTATCTAATCTTATTTTTATTTTTATAGATTCTAATGAGCACTGAGAGGACTTAACTGAATTATTAATTTGCTTTCACTATGCCAAAAATGAAATTGTCGCTAAATTTGTTTTGTTAGAGGCATTTACCACTCTTTGTAAATATTCCTAAAGCCTATAATGGAATTAGATCCAACGACAATTAATAAAGATTTAACTGTCTTTTTTAATAAGCATATTTATTGGCGTTAAAAGTTGTTTTATTTTACAGGATCTGATATTAGTTGTTCTAATTAACGTAACTTCCATCTACTAGAGTTTTAATTTGCACCTACTTTATTGAAATAATCAATCTTAATTAATAAAGATCACGAATTTATATATTTATCTTAAATAAACGTATGCAGGTATTTGATGCAACAACTAAGGGCCCAGTTATCATGCATCACTTTTGCGAGTGGAATAAGGTGACGGACCTACAAGGGACGAAATGAAAATATCTTGATGATCACTTTTAAATTTTTTATTTTATAGTACTTCCTCTTTTGTCAATGAAGCAATATGGACGGACAATTTACATATATTTCTGGAAATATATATATATATATATATAAACAAATCTGACCAAACTATGCGTAAATTAAACACTTTATTTTCTCTATAGTATTAATATTAGATAGATTTCACATAAAAGGCCTAATTGTATCTGGTAAACTGTCGTGATCACAATTAATTGCTTTCTTGTTTCCTTGTATTTAATTTATGTCCTTTAGAGAAGGCCTAGTTGTCAGATTAATTATTCAGTATTACACCACATAACAATTTGCTAGTTAGAACTTAGACATCCATAATTTTTTTTCTAACTGTACATTAATCAAGAATTAAGGAGGTAGTTGATTTCCTACAATGATTTCTAGAAAACCCTCTTTAGCATGCATGTCATAAAGTTTTTTTTTTTTTTAATTAATGTAAGTAATATTTAAGTGGTTTTTATAAGTAATCAGCTTAACATGGTCCATGGAAACTGTCTAATAGGGACATGTTTTGATTGGCTGAAAATCTTAATAAATTGATGATTAAGAGGTAGTACATTGATAAGTGTTAAGGAATAATTAATCCCCTAAACAACAATTTAAACAAAACTTTATTAGTCTTGCCTAAATTAATCCGTCAGTGGAACAGAAGGAAGCAATAATAGTGACTTGTTTACTTCGATGAGAGCCAAAGTTTAATTGCATAATAGAAATTTGAGTAGTCATCTCACTTGTCAAGCCCAATAATTCTATAACCAATAAACATTTGATTACTTGAGAGTATAATTAATCTGAATGCAAGATCAATCTATATAGAAGAATTGGAAAAAGATGATGGTACTTTCAACCTAAGGTAATTTTTACTGGATACTTATAATACATTTATAATATAATTTTAATACATATTACAATTTACAAAGAAAAATCTATAAAACAAGTTTTGTTTATGAATAATATATTTAACACACACTTTATTACACTTACTATAAATTATGTCAATTTCTTACCAAACAAGCATAATATATTTTAAAACACTTATAATACATCTATATTGCATTCATAATTCACTTTAAATACATTGTGCAGATTTATCATAGTAGTACTATGTAGTGCTATAAATAGAAAGTATCACTAAAATTAAAATTAGTAAAGATTTATCAATTAAAAATTACTCATCTAATTTTTCCTTGAAATAATTTGTAAATGTTTAGCTATAATTGGGCTTTGTTTCCTCGGGCCTCTCCAAAAAAGTACCCGGTCCATTGGCCTCATTCTAAAGAGGTACTCTCTACTTCTAGTATCCCATTAGTAGGATTAGTTATATGAAAACATTACCTAATTAGATGATCATTAATACTATACTATATCTATTAGATATCGATCACTATGCTTCAAAACAATTACATAATCTCTCGCTCTTTGCCCTCTCCTTTTTCTCGCTCTTGCCTCTTTCTCTCTCTCCGCTTTCTACTATGTATGATAATAGATAGTCATTGAAGGCCACTAGTTACTGGATACATCATAAATTTGATACCAAATATATGTATTTATACACAGATACATTAGACACATCACAAATATACTGGATATATAAGTGTCCACTCAGAAGCAATTGTAACATTGCACATATACACTAGATAAAATAATACTTTTTTTATGTTGGATACATGAAAACTAGTATTGAATACTTATACACCAGATGAATTAGAGGGATGAAAAAGAAACAAAGAAATAGAGGAGAGTAAGAGCAGAAAAAATGCAAGATACATTAGCTAGAAACAATATATTTAGAAGCAAATATATTATATCAAGAGGTAACTCGAATATGATGCATAATTATTCAAATCATTGATGTGTTAAGTGATAGCACCTATACTAGTGTGCTTTATGAAAATGCTCTTTATATGCTCAACTAAAATAATGGGTCGGCCCAGAATGTTGATAATAATTTAGTTAAAATACACTAAACATGCATCCCGCTAATATGACTTATCATCAAATCCCAAATACATCTTTTATACTTTAAAATCAAGACTTACACCAATTATATTATTTAAAATCTTACTCAAAGAGATCGTATTAATTTGAATAAAATATAATACATCATAGACCAACATTAAACATCCTGAGATGATGGATATAAATTTGGTCAGTCACATTTGAGTTACAAACGTGACCATAAAACCCCTCATAACACGAGAGAACAAAAAAGGTTAAAAACCTGAACTAATTAACCCCAAAAAACTCGAAGAGTAACTAACACAATAGTTTAATTAGTCCAAATCTTGTTATTAAACATTATTAATTCCACAACATATTAGACCAGTAAATCAAATTATCTAGGTTAATAAATTAATTAAGCTCATTGATCTCTTTAGTAATTGCAGGAATGCAACTAGTACTTCTTGCAATCCCAGTAGTACCCTTCTTTATGACAATTTTATCCCTTGGACTTATAGATTTTGCTCTAAGAATTCCCCTTCCATCTCTACTACTTTTCTTCAACATTTCTCTCATTGCTTCAGCTTGATAAAGAACAGGATAAACTCTACCAAATTTATTAAACTTGCTATGAGAACTCATATGAGTACTTAAAGCTTCTTCATTTTTTCCTCCGTTTTTTTCCGCTTCTTCCTTTACTGCTTCTGCACATAGGTCGCATATCCATTTGCCTGAATATTTTTTTCGAACGCGATCGATATATTCATGTGTGAATTCATCGCTCATACCACAACACTCACACTTCGCATTTTCTACTTCGGAAATTGGTGGTAGATTTGAAGAATCAACGGGACATATCGCGTTCCATTCGAACGAAATATCGGACATTGTACGTTGTAAATTATCGTTGGAGAGTCTAGGGGGATTGGTAACGTTTTTTGTTCGAAGGTAGGATGATTTGGTAATTGTCTCTCCATGGGGTGCCATTGTTTTTTTTTTTTTTTTGGTACCAAATGATTTTTAATTTATTTTTTTTTGAAGAAAATGATGATATGAAGATGAATGAGTAAGAGTAACAAGGTTGCTATTTATAGTTGTTGGTTTACAAGTTGTAAGACAAAAAGTAGGAGTTGTGTGGAGTATGGAGATTGAGATGTCACTATTGTATGTCAATAAGCATGAATTGTGTAGTAATCATGAAAGTGCTAGATTTTTCATGAAGAGCAAGCTCAAGTCTTAACATACAGGCAAAACTTTTGCATGCTTCTTCATGTGCGTGATGTGATGGGTTTGTGTGTGTGTATTTGTGGATATATATTTGTACTGTTGCTAATTTACTACTTTTCTAGGGGAAAACAATTTCTATTTTTTTAATGGACTCTACTTCATGACGGAGGATTTACGGTATCGGGCGTCGAGATATTAGTAATTTTTGAGTAGATTCTATAATTAATTATATTGAGAAATTTATTAAATATATAAAAACTATTTGATGGGAATCTAGTAACAAAGTAAGTTCTTGATCAAGCGCTAGAAATAGTGGAACTTGCTTACTCTTTGTTGCCCTACTCAAATTTCAAATCTTGGATCCACGTTAGGATCGATAGTTCCAAAATCAAGATAGAATAACAAAACAATTAGAAAAACAAAAATAAATGATGGAAAATTAGAAAAACAACATAAATGATGGACAAATTCTATATAGTTAAACAACATAATTTCGTTGATAGTCCTATTTAGCGAAGGATTTGGGATGGATTATTAAAAAAAATCTGTTAGCAACGAAGTTCATAACACTTTTTTTTTTCATTTCCCTAGCTTCATTTAGCATATTTCCTACCTCGACCATGTTCTGATAATTTTATATTTTATATTTTAAATTGTGACATTTTAATTATTTTCTTGTAACTTCTGGAGCTTGACACTAAAAATTACTACTACTCAGTAAAGGAGGTTGTAGTTATGTCCAGTAACAAAAAGGAGATCAACTTTCTAGCTAGCAGTCACAAGTTGTCGATGTTCGACCATTCAAATATATAAGTTGTTTTTTTACAAAGTAAATTCAACTAGATGGAGTATTAATCAATCAAATTAGGAGATATATATATACATACATATACGCATTACAACATCATTGTCGAACTCCCTGTTCCCGTGACAATGTAGCTATCAATTATCATGTGGTATACATAGTGTTAGTTATTAATTATTAATAGAAGGTTATAACAAGCTAAGGTCCCCATCAATCACATGTTTTAAATTAAAGAATAAAAAATAGGAAGATAAATGACGACCATATATAAATTGCTATCTATTCAATTCATGTCAATATTGGTCTATACTGAATCAGTGTCGAAATCAGGATTTTCGTTAATCTAATTCAAAAATATAACGAGTACATATACAACAACAAAAAAAATCAAGTGACTTCAATATCTACTATATATTCATAACAAATAATTAATCTTATATTGTACCGTATAAGGAGATTTGGATGAACTCTTTTGTCCTGACTCTACCCGCCCCTATAGTAAATTCGATGCCAACTTAACGGTCGTCATTTCTCACGAGAGTGATATCGACTACAGCTTTCATAAATAAAATATCTCCATTACGTATGAATAAAAATGATCATTATAAACATCTATGAAATTGTACTGTTTATATGTATGACAACAAGATAAGCTAAATAATATGTTGTTGGCTAATATCCCGCTCTTTCATCTTGCAACTTGACTTATTTGCAATTTCAGTCATGTTAATTTTTTCCAATTGCTAATATACGTGCTACAAAAGAACTTTTAGTTGTTTTTCTTCAATAATGTATATAAAAATCATGTATAATATGTATATCAACTAGAGAAAAAGTAAGAAGTGAAGCTTGTGGTTATTTGCATAAGATACCAAAAATAAAGAAACAAATAAATGGGAAAATTATGCACAATAGCAAACATTTAGCCTATACTAGGTATTATAGCTAAAGTTTAAGAAAATTGCAATTTGCGGCTACAAGTTTTCCCAATTATTGTTGTTCGCCTAATTTGTATAATTCAGTTCCTGATTGTATAAATTCAGAATTTTGTATATGTTTACCCTAGTTATTTGTATATGATATATGAAAACTTCATGATAAATTACCATGTTTATATATTGGCAATCGAAATATACAAACGGAGTTCTAAAAAATTTATAAATGTATAAATACAGAATTTGTATATACTTATCCAGTTTGTATATTCACAAGCGAAATATACAAACCGCAACCTCCATAGCAAACGGAACTATAAATATGGAGCACAATTATCTAAACTATAGCTATAGATTCTTATTATATCTATTATGTTTGCTATTTTTTTAAAATTTTCTCTAAATAAATTCGGGCATTGGAACATCCAATGGTGAAAGCCCAGACTTTATCGGACATAATTTTCCAAGAATTGGGTCGCCCATCTTATCATCAGCCCACCACTATTCTTGCATGGACCATAAGAAATCGTGCCTCCTTGGACTACTTCCCTTAGGCCTTGTTTGGTTAGAGAACAAGTTATTTCAGAATTAATCAGTATAGATTAGTTATTTCAAAATTGTTATTCCATCCTTAATATGGGATAAAATAACAGTATAATCTCAAAATAAGTTATCCTGCGATTTTGTCTCAATCTAAGTAGAATAAATTTATCCTAAAATTAATCTCAAAATTAATCACACCTTATCCCATTACCAAACGATTCCTAAGTTCCCCGTAACAAAGGATTTCTGATCTATGGCACCATTAAAGTTGCAAAAGTGATATTTTAAAAAAATTTATCCGTTCATGAGAGCTCCCACCATTTTTTGGTACTTGGTGATTTGAACGGTGACTCCAACAGTGATTTGAACCCACAATCTTTAAGTTGCACGTGCTTATCATATGAGCAAATAACTCTTATTCTTTTGTGCATCATTGTATACGAGTTAAACTTTTTTTTAATAGAGTTAAAAAGGAACACGAACCACCTAACAAAATATTAGTGGCCTAAAAAATGAACTCATGTAGTCCAAGTTGAATTGCATTTTTTAGCTACTAAATAGGCTTTTTGGAAACGCTTTAATAAAGCTTAATATTTTTGGAATGGTGCCAAAACACCTTTTTAATAGGAAAACACGTGAAATTAACAATTGTGATTAACTATAAGGCAAATCTTAGAAAGTGGAATAGTGGGCTTCTTTTTGATAACCAATCCCAAACCTGGCTATAGACTACAGAAGTACAGTCCAAATGCTTGGTACATCTAATTTAGGTACATAATCTATTGGGCCAAAAGCTATTGCAAATCTTTTTACTTTTCAACCCAATATGGCCTAAACAATGGGTATAAAACCATGTTTTGATTTGGTTAAGCATTTTAAAGGCATTCAGAGCTTGAAAAAGCACAAACAATACAAAAGCAAGAGAAGGAAACTACCACTAAATATAAACAATTAACACACTTGCTTAGCTTTAAGACCCAAGCGTGGAGTTTCAACAGCCCCTTTTTGACTATATAATATAATAATGTCATTTGTTTTATTTTCGATTGCAAACAGCTGTGTGGGAACAAACAAGAAGACAATATTGTTCTAATTAATTTGCGCATTACCATGAAAAACTTAACCGCCTAATAAAAAACTTCAAACTGTTAAGAATCGGTATCCTGATAATAAAAAAAAATCAAAACCGCTAAATCAATTAATTTATTATTGATAAAGCAAATAATTTTTTTCGATTTGAGTTATCATTTTCGATTCAATTTTAAACAACCTACTTTTAAGTCACTTTCAAAGATTTTTCTCCCTCTCCTTTCACATGAATTAATTGCAAATTTGACTATATTATTTTCTTAATAGCAAACATACTTTAATTAAATTAACTCTTATAATATAAAATATGAAAGTGATTAAAGAAAGTATCATCTGATCAAACAAATCCTACTAGAATTCCACAAGTTCATAAGAGAAATGAGTGTGCTACATTCGCTCAATTAATTTCTATAGCGTACGAGTGTCATGGGCAAGTAACTCCTCATAGGAGAAAAATCCACGTGGCTTCATTAGGGCCTAGTAATTGTAATTACACCTCTATTATTTACATGTCAATCACCTAAAATGAGGCCTATGATTAAAATTCATTCTAATAATCATTAGAGCTATGCTTGATTGTTCTTTTGAGTTTATCCAATTTCACACGGACATTCTAACGCAAAACTTAATTAATGGTTTTAAACAGGTGCTTAAGAAACTTAATTGATCAAATTGATTGACTATAGAGGCTCCTAGTGGTTATATCCTTCACTAAATACATTAATTAGAATTTTATATTTACATGTTTAGACTCTGGCTTTTAGGTTTTATTACAATTTGAAAAAATAAATTTATTTTTATAAATTTTATTTTTAGTATCGAACTTAACTAGAAAAAAATATATTAAAGAAATCATGTAGGGAGGGTTCATGTGGGGCGGGTCTATGTGGGGCGAGATTGAATGGATTGAAAATGAAAAAAATTATTGTGCGGAACGGATTGAAAATGAAAATGTTGCTAAGGAAATGTGTTGTCATAGCCTACACAATTTGGGTGGACGAAAGGTGAATGAAATTGGAGAAGACTTCATCATTAACATATGTAAATAGATTTTTCATCATCAATTATAACGATTAAATCTACTGAATTGGTGATGATAAAAATGTAGACATCAGTTATTTGCTGGGAAAAGAAATGGTGACGACTCAAAAAAGAAGAAGTTAGTAAAGTCTTTGTTTCAAGTCTCAAAAAATTAGGAGCACCAAATAATTTATAAGGTGAATTAATGATTTTATTTTTGTTAAAAAATAAAATACTGAAGTTTGAAGTTTGCTAAGAAAAAAAGGTACAAAATCTTTATTAAAAAAATAAGGCAAGAAAGATTTTTATTTTTAACAATAGAAACATTTTGGTCTTTAAATTGAATTAGTGAAATCTTTATACTGTTAAATAATATTTTTTATCATAAAATCCAAAGCAATTTATTACAAACACATAACTGAAATCTTATTAATTCGAAATATTCCCAACAATACTATCTCAAAAGAAGATGATGATATAAAAGGATAAAGGAAAATTTGGATATTAGAATTAACTAAACTATTGAAGAAAACTTCATGAATTTGGTTGAATTGCTTTGAATTGAAATGATTACACATGTACAAAAATCATCTTTGTTTATATTTGTTTATGGATGATTCTAAATGTGAAAGAACAATATTGACACCACAATCCAAATTACCAATGTTTCAATATCTTTCCTATCAATTTTTAAGAAAAATACATATTCTATAGTAGTTGTGTATCCATAAGATTTAGGAATCTTGGGCTCTATTAATTGAGCTAGTCGACGCTTTAGCAACTGGACTAGATGACTTCGTTCAATTATGTATCTCTTATTGCTTCTTGTAATTGTGCATATCATAAAGATAATCAGATCTTGTAAGTTTTATAAATATGTGAAAAAATTTCATTAAAAACTGACATTCGATTTGCGCCTGCAATTCTAATATTTTCCTTTTTTTAAATAAAGAGAACAACAAAACTATTAAAAGTTACATATTTTTTTTCAATAAATTGTTTTAGATTAAGTAAGTAAAAATATATTTTACTTTTTATAAATTGGTAGTTTTCTTTTGAGGTATGTCTAAGCTAAAAACACCACTCATTTTTTCAGCCAAAAAAATAACAACAACACACATACAAATCAAATTTGGAAAAACTTGATTTGATAAATTGTTATTCACGCGCACGCCTAGGGATGACAATAAGGCGGTGCGGGACGGTTGCGGGGCAAACCCGCTTAAATCCGTTAAGATTTTGATCCGCCTCTCCTCACTCCATATAGTATGATTAGTTATTTTTAACCCGCTCTACATAAATCCGCCCCGCTCCATCCCACATAATTAGTATAAAAAAAATTAAATGATAGGCGTACAAGTTGACTTAAAATTTAAATTTTGTTAACTGTTTACAGCTAAATTAACATGTTAGTGTTGCATTAAAATGCAATTTTATAATACTCATCCTTTAAAAATGTCAATAACATATTTTTTGGTAGCTTTGAATTGGGTACATTTGATATAGTAAACAAAAAATGCAAATAGTGATATACTTTTTTCTTCTTTCTAGTTTTTTGGCCATTCAATTTTTTTAAAAATAAATATTCAATCAGTTCCATTTTTACTTAAAATTCATCATATGATTAGTGCCCAAACATGTGCAGAACTGATTCAAAATTTATATGAAAAGCGAATTTAGGAATTCTTCATCCCTAACCTGCAACCGCCCCGCCCGTGTAAATTTTGGAAAAATATATTTAAATCCGCCTCGCCCCGCCCCGCTCTGCACCCACAAAAGATTTAGCCTGCCCTGCCCCACATACATTGTAACCCGCCCCGCTTTGCTCCCGCTCCTCCCCATTGTCATCCCTACTCACGCCTCATCCTTTTTCTAATTTAATACTTTCCACTAATGTTAACTAATACGCGAAAACAAAACATTATCTAAAGAATTGTACCGTGATTATTAGTTACTCATTAGATTTCTTGAGGACATTTTCCACTAAACGATTTATATGAATCATTAATTTTCCTTTCATGAAGTAAAGGTACTCCCCTTTTAGGTGGGTTGTGGGAGAGGATTTGAACCCTGACACCCTGGTGTTTTCATCAAGTACTCAATTACTACTCAACTTATATGAGGCGAATTCACATTTAAGTTTATGAGTTTGTGGCCTTAAGTTAATAATGCAATAATAGCTTAATTTGCCGTTAAACATTTTTTTTCAATATTAACCAGTTTTTCTCAATATATAAAAAGAAGGTATGTGGCAAAGAAACTAAATTCTTTTGTAACTTAAAACTATAAATTCGCCTATGCCTCGGATATTAATTAATCATCCGGTACATCAAAGCTTAAGTAGATAGCAGGAAATTACTTGCGCATTTTATCGTTATTAGAATTTAAACCCTTGACATTCATGATTTTCGCTCATATCATTAATTCACTAATCTCAAGTGCTCCATAACCCCAAAAACTTTACAAATAATACTCCTTCCATTTTAAATAAATAGTGTTTTCCACTAATTGGGCACACACTTTAAAAAGGGTGAAATTGGAAGAGAAAAGTAAACATTTTCTTGATTTTATGAAGCACCATTTAATTATAAAATAAAATAAAAAGATAAAAACATCACTTATATTTTGAATGGGAGATAGTAGTGATTAGTAAGGGAGGAGTTTTAGCATACGGTGCAAGTGAATTTGCTAGGATATATTGATGAATGATGGGTTATAATTGAATGAAAATTGATTTAAAAAAATAAAATAAAAATAATTGAATGAAAATAATTAAAGATATCTAGTGGCTGTCAAATTATTGTTGTTTAGTCATAATTTAACATAAAAGAGCAACGTTACGTTCTTGACTTATTTCTCATGATTATTTTGTTGCCCACAGTCAACTTATTAATTTCCACAAAAGAAGGGTTTCGTTGGTAGGGTAATATTTCATTCCTTTCTTTGTTTAGAAGAGACAGCTTGTTAAAGTCTTTTGAGAAACCTCCCTTCCTAAGTTTACTTTTTTTCAACGGCTTAAGTAAACAATTTCAATATTAATGAACAACTACGATACGTTTTGTATCATGTTCCTCTTTTTCTTCTAATTAAAATAAAAAATGATTATACGGCTCCCCTTTTAATTTTGTTGATTAGTACTTCTAACGTAGCGGAACCAAACATGAAAAAAGCTTAATTAATGTCAGATTACTTATTAAAGTCACAGAGGCGGATCAAGCTTTGAGTCAAGCTACGAGTTCGACTTTGCCCAAACCATGTATACAAATTAAGAAATTTATTAAATATTGATAAGTATTTATTATTAACTCAATAAGGTAGTAAACTCATAATAAAAGTTAATACACTTAAAATTGTGGATCTCCCTGTCTTAAAAATATATTATATGAAATATTATATATTATCTTCCCAATCAGCTCCTACTATATTTAAGGTGATTTTTGCGATTTTAAAAAAAGAAAAAAGTACTTAATTAATGTTTCAATGTTGAAAAATTGTGATTTTACACAGTGATGAAATTAAACAGGAACAGCCGTCCTCGACGTATTTTTTTCGTCTCTTGCAAAATATCATAATCAGATAGTAGTATTTAGCATAAGGCATTCGGAAACTATGTTAAAATGATATTTTTGTAAAATTGGAATTGGAGTTACATTTGCAATTTATCCATGTGAAAGAAGAGGAAAATGTGGAAAATTTACTTGTGGGTATTGGGTAACAATGACTTTGATAAAAGACTTTCCTAAAGCTAGATCCAGAAAATCACCAACTCCTTGTATAATAATTGGAAGTCTTAATAAAATATTGAATAAACTCAAACTATACGTGGTCCGTATCTAAACGTGTCAACTTATTAAAAAGTAAACATATTGAATACTTCATTACATCCTTTTCCTCTGTATGAAAACCCCCCTATATATACCACTCACTCAATTCTTCTCATAAACCACAAAAACAAACTCTCCTCAAAAGTTTTCATCAATATTTGTCTCTCCTTCTTAAGTGAACAAACAAATATTCAATTCAAAAGAAAAACTGCTCGTGAATATATAGAGAGAGTACTTAATTAGACAGAAAAAATGGATCAAAAATTGCCCGTCGTAGCTAAAAAGTTTTGGAAGATAGTCCGTGTGGCTTACTTCATGCTGAGGAAAGGATTATCATCAAAGAGGAAACTAATGTTCGATCTCAACTTATTAATGAAACGTGGTAAGATTGCTGGAAAAGCCGCCTTCCAAAATCTGATGTTCCAGGGACATAATAATAATAATATTAATCATTGCCATCAATCATCGTCAAAAGAGTATTACGAGTTCAGCTGCAGTAACAGCCCAGCTTTTCACCTCCCCTTCAACATCAACAAGCGCAATAGTAAGCCTGAACACGACGACGTTTCAATGATGAACGCTGCCGTTTTGAAGGCATTAGAAATGCTTCAGAGCGAAACAGCATCACCTGCTTTGCCTGGATTTGGAAGGACTCCAACGGTGAGGCAATTAAGGATCACTGACTCGCCTTTCCCACTAAGAGAAGCTGATGATAATGGTGACATGATTAGCCACGTTGATGAGAAAGCTGATGAATTCATCTCTCGATTCTACAGAGATTTGAGAAGAGAGGCTGCATCTGCTTTTGCTTAATGTTTTTTAACTAACGAATTAATTTGGGAGCTCTGAATACTGTAAATTAATTTTTGGTTTCCATGATTTTCTTTCTCATGATTTTCTCTAAATCATTAATATTTGCAAGCGGTTCAAGTCCTGAAATTTTGCTTCCGCAATTTTTCTCTATCTCTTAATTTGATTGTCGGCTACTTGTTACAACCTTCTCTTGTAGTTGTTTGCTCGAAAAAGTAAAAGTTAACATGGCAAGTTACAAATCATTCCTTTCTTTCCGCCCAAGAAGTAGATTCTCTGAATACATAATACTATTTCTGCTGTTCATTTTGGATTCTGCATGCCTTTAAAAACCATGGCTGAAGGGAATATTTTACCAAAATACTACATTTTACTTGTTCCCTCGCTCTACTTTTTACTTGTCCAATTTTGACATTTTACTTATTTATCTTTAATTTATTTAGAAAGCTAATATATTTTTTAAAAATAGAACCTTTTTAATGAGTAAATTTATTTTGAAATTCTATCAATTAATAGGAGGAAGAGTAAAATGGTAAACTCACTGTATCAATTATTAGTTTCTTAATAGATATGTCAAGTAAAAAATGGGAAAGTAAATAGGAACTGAGGGAGTATTATATTTGAAAAATGATTATTAATTAAGCAATTAATGTCGAGGGTAAAATATGAAAATAATAACTATCTTTTTTTTGATACGTCAAAAGTGACAAATAAAAATGAAAATTCTATTTTTAAAATAATGGACAAAGTATTTATTATCCAACGTTGGAAATGAAAACTTGCTAATTAAAGTTAATTTCATGTAAAATGGGAAAATTAGTTAACTTGGAAATTCATTTACTAACACGACCGTCCACCCTTGTTTGTTATTTCGTGAAAATACTCCAAACTCTAATTGTTGCCAGGACTATAGTACTATGTCAAAAGAGAAATTAATGGCCCAATTAACTAATCAAGGCACTAATGAATCAATATGATAATTCCACCAATTTTCCTAAAGCAAAATTGTCTTATGTTCACAAGTGTGGGATTTCTCTTTTTTATTACTTTACTAATATCTGTTTATAATTATTTTTGTTATATTTAGTGGGTTGTAAAGCAACTCCTTTGCTTTTTACGTTGGTCGTCTACTTGAACCTCTATTGGAAGAAACATCACACTTAAAATATTTTACTGATGCACTTGATTGCTTATCAAAATTTTATTTTATCGAGGAATTGTGGTACTGTCTAATTACTATTACATCTGTTTCATATTATTATAAATCATTATTAAAAAAATAGTGATCTTAAATTATTTATTATTTATAAATAATTACTTTTTTTTTTATATCATTTTACTCTAATAATTAATTCCTTCTTCTTTTTTTGGAATTGTAAACACATTTGTAATGTTTAATTTAAAAACTACAATCAGAAAGTAAAGCATACCTTAGGGCTATTTGGTTTTGAAATCAAAGTTACGATCAAAATGGAGTAATTAATTCTTATCGTTTGATTCTAAAAAAGAAAATAATACCAACTGAAAAGAAACAAAAGGGAGTAATTAATTGATGAGATTGGGATTGTTCAAGTCATATTAGAAAATAACATCACATTTCCTCTCCCAGATCACTTAACATGACTAATTAAAAGTTGGACATATTCAAAATCAGAAATCCAATATGTATTCAGCTAGAAATAATTTAAGAACATCTAATTATATGCAACAATTATATTAACGAAACATCAATCTCGGATAAAGAGAGAAGTGATTATTATCAATTTTAAAAAATAAATAAATTATGATCTCTTGTAGACAGGGGCATTTGACAGCTAGGACAAGATATTTACAGCTCCTCTTCCAGAATGGGTTTGAAATGTAAATAAATAAAACAGAGAAAAAGCAACAAAAAATTAAAATATAAACTGCATATTCAATATGATTATAGTGGGTGGGTATAATTATGTGCCTCCTAATCCATTCTATATATGGTTCAACAATACTCCCTCCGTCCACTATTAATTGTCAACTTTCCATTTTTAGAGTCAAATTATAAAAACTTTGACCAACATTTTAGGATATATTTTTTCATCGTATTGATAAGTAAAAAATTGCAACGTATAGTACTTTTCGTATAGTTTTTGAATATCTAATTTTTTTGTTTAAAAAATCGAATTAATATAATCTAATTTAACTTTGAAAATAAGTCAAATTGACTTTTAAAAAGCGCAATATAACAAATAAAAGTGGACAGAAGGAGTAATATGCATGCCACATGTTATTTGTATATATTCACATTTAGGAGATTGTTTGGATAAGTGTTGTCACTTTATATCTTTAACTAAAAGGATACTCTCATCTGTATTTTAATTTATGGGATAGATCTATGGTAATTAATTATTATTTAAAAAGGTTAAAAAGAAGTAGAAAAAAACGTGTACTTCTTGTATTCGTTCAGATTGTGCCAAGTTTACTTCACAAATTATTGCATGGTACATGATCAGTGTGTTTGTACGGCTTTATATGTATTTTTTTTTTCTTCCTTCATTTTTCACGAATAAAAAAATACAAGCCTTGATTCTTACAACGCATTAAAGAGCTTCAAATTTCATAGATTATACTCAGGTACTTTATCTGCTAGGTTGAAGAAATAATTCTAAAAAAACATAACTTATACTTCTTGTTGTTTTTCTTTCAGATTGTGCCACGTTTCAGAAATTGAATGGTACATCGTCACATATGTATTGAGTGATGAGTTTATTAACTTCGTATTGTTTTTCTTAGGATCCAATATTTTTTTTAGTAGTATATAATTAAACCACGTAATTTTTAAAATATTAAAGAAAAAGAAAATAGGAAAAAGGTGTATTTATTTTGTGAAAAAAAATCTAAGAGTTCAATAATTGAGCACTACTCAGTAAACCCCTAACCCCACCAAAAAAATAACCTCAATTCTCTATCTTTATTGCAATTTGGTTTTGGTGTTCATACCAAAACTTTGCAGGCCACGATGTTTACACCTTTATATACGTGCGACAATAATTATAAAAAATAAATAAAACAACCATTATGTACAAGTACACTTTTTTTAATTCATTTTTAATATTATAAGGATAGATGTCCAAAATTCTCGTGTAATGTTTGAAATTGCTTAATTTTTTTTAACATAAATTAGAGTTTAGTTTATTTCTACACTTATTTTTAGCAATTCAACTCATATTTACCCTTTGCATTAATATACAATTCCAACAATTCTTTCACATATCTGATTTTTTCATAGATAAGATGTATTTTTATTAATTTCTGAAAAAATGTGACTTTTTAGTATTTTTTTGGTTCTCTTTATTTTTTTAAAAATAAAGAACATAAAATTGAAATATTTTTATTAGTGTTTTATTGATTATCTAAAACACTACATATTTTGAAACAAAATGAAAAAATAAAGCCACTTATTTTGAAACAAAGAAAATAATAAAAAAATATATTTATATAACAAAATCAGTTACAACTAAAAGTTAGTGTTGGATGTCAGTTTTAATATAAATTTTTCGCATGTCTAAGCAAATTTCTACATATACTCTCAATCTTTATGGTTTGTGAGCAACAAAGAGGAAAAAAAAGAAGATACACATAAAAGTATGTCCTAATAAAGTTAGTATTTTTTTTTTTTTACATGTATTAAAATTAATGATTGTAATTTAATTATATTGTATTACATAAAGTATACTTATTTTTAAATATTTTAAATGAGACTTAAATATTGAGTATTTTCTAATTTTATTTTGAAACTTCTCTTGATTAATATTATTGAAGCAACTGGTTCTTGTGTTTGTGATAAAAGTTGATGAAATAATTTTATCAATTAGTTAACCATACACTATCAATTCTTAAAGAGTAGTTACAATATATAAATATTTTACCCACAAAGATTTTATCATCAAATTTTCTTAGTAGGAAAATTGACGGATAACATAATTTGTCGCCGATTTTCTTATATAATTTCCAGATATATACAATTGGTGATTTTGTTGTAATGCTTCTAACTCAGTTGATAAATAGAGCTCACACTAGACACCATTACTGAGTTTTGCAACAAAATTATTAGGGAAGATATTGAAACATTGGTAATTTGGCAAGTTTATTGAACCATGTTATCGATATTTTTCTTTTACAAATTTAAAATTATAGATAGACAATATTAATAGGATGTTCTTGTACATTTGAAATCATTCCAATTCCAAATCAAATTCATTCTACAAAATTCAATAATTCTTCTTTATTAGTCTAGTTAGTTCTTCTATCCAAAATTTTCTTTTTATATAACTTCCTCTTCTTTCAGAGTATTGTTATTAGTGACATTTGAAATTAATAATAGGTTAGCCATGTGTTTATAATATATTACTTTGGATCTTATGATAAAAATATTATTTAATAACAGGAAAATTTGAATTGTTTAATTTAAAGTCTAAAATATTGTTAAAAATACTAAATATATTTTCTTACTGAAGTACTAAAATTGTATTCCAATTTCTATTGGTAATTAGACCTAACAAAGTTTAGATTTTGACATCTGCATGGAATTTTATTTTTTTGAATGGGTCAGAAGAGAGAAGCCTATGTTGGTTATAATTGTGGGAAGGGAACAACTTTATACGCTATTATTATAAATGAATAGGCAAATAATTTGACATGAAATAAATAAAAAGACGAACAACAGTAAGTTTGACAAATAGAAAAGGTCGCTGACTTTGCCTACCTTTAGCAGCCTTCTAAAGGACGGTTCTAATTATAACATGCATATTTTTGAAGAACCAGTTTTACTCATTTTACTAAAACAAGCTTTGCTCAACAGATGCTATTTTTTCTTGCTAGTTAAAATTCTGAAATTCAAATATTTTAGATGTAAAAGTTGAATGCTCTAATAAATTTAATCTCAACAAGAATTAAAACCTTACACTTCTTGTTTTCTTTTAGATTGTGCCAAGTTTAATTAATAGAGTGGTACATAGTCATGTATTGAGTGGGTTTGGATAACTTTATATTATTTTCTCAAATTTTATTTGCATTTATAGAACTTTTGGGTTGCCTGAATATTCAAAACTTAATTGAACTTTTGGGAGCCAAGAGAATCTTAGATTTTCTATTTTATAATGTATGTCGTTATCGACATTAGCAAATTAATTAAGAAAAAAAAATGTAAAGAGAGATTAGATTTGTGGAATTAATAAGTAAAAATTAAAGAAATCCCATAGTGAAATGAGCACTTCTCTGTATCCTCTTTCCCCGGGCCAAAAGAAGCTGAATTTTCTTTGTGTTGGGTATGGCTTTTACTTCTGGAATTGTTCTCCTTTTGAGTTTATTTATTAATTAGTTTTACAATTTGCCATATTTATTTCTCTTATGTGGGATATAATCATAAATAAAACTGCCTAATTTTATGCATGCACACATTTTTAAAAAAAAAAGAATTCTTAAGGGCATTCAAGATTTAAGTTATATATGTTCAATTGTTATCGAATGCACATTCTATATTACAGGTTAAAATTTTAAAACTAAAATGTTTAGCCCTTTTTTTAATCCTAAAAATCCTTGTAGGGTAAGTTGAGTACTTGTGTATTTGATCAGGTTACAATGAACTAGTAATTTTGTGACATTTCATTGGTACGTAGTTATTTAATTATTAATGCAATCTACAAGGAAGAAGGGAAATGGCGAACTTATTTGATGAGTGAAAATGACTTCAAACACGCTAATTGGACCATTAAAATATTGAATAAACTCGTTATAAAGACGCAAACGTGTCAACTTAAATACTTCACTGCGTCTTCTTCCTCTGTATGAAAAGCCCCCTATATATACCACTCATTGTTTCTCATAAAACCTGGAAATTCATTGTCAAAATACTCCAAACTCCTACTGTTGCCGCCAGGACAATTGTACTATGTCAGAGAAAAATTAATGGCCCGATTAATCAATAAAGTCACTAATGGATCAATGTTATTTCACCAATTTAGGAAAATTGTCTTATGTTCATAAGTGGAAAAATGTTACACTAGTATTTAATCTGTGGGCTTTCTCTTTTTTTACTTTACTAATATCTATTTATAATTATTATTTAGTTATCGTGATTAGTAAATCAACTCCTTTGCTTTTCACATTAATCATCCACCTGCACCTCCTTTGGAAGAAACATAGCACATATACTATTTTATTGATGTACTTGATTGCTTTATAAATTTTGTTTTTTGAGAGGAATTTTGGTGCTTAATTACTATAGTAAACCATACTTAATTAAGGCTAGCTGCTGGTTTTGAAATCAAAACTGTTGACACCCAATTTTGACCCTCCACAATATGAATTAATCATTTTGAGCTTCTTCAATTTCAAACGATTTTCGAAAATAAAAAAAAAAAAATAAAATAAATTAGTTTTATAAAATTTCCAAAAAATAATAATATAGTTTGCAAGATTTTTGAATAGTTTTGTCACTTTTCATAATTTTTAGATGATATATATGTTTTACATAATTATGTATATAATTAGTATATTTTATGATTATTCGAAATTCGTCTCAAAAAAGATTTTTATATTTTAAATATTAGGGATGGTTATAATTTTGAATTAATGAGTTTTATGAAATTCAAAATACCTTCAAGTTATTTTAGAGTAATTTTATCAT